>JAYMFT010151317.1:0-12613 GCA_038088735.1 Panulirus argus
TCTCTCTCTCTCTCTCTCTCTCTCTCTCTCTCTCTCTCTCTCTCTCTCTTACACACACACACACACACACACACATACACAAACACGCACTGGCTACCGTGGTGTTGTGGTTAATGTCGAAAGGAGTTCTACCATTCGATATCGTCATATTCTTCACCTTTAATGATGAATGGGCAATAGTGTCTGTGGCGTCGAGGGAGGTCCCCATTAAAACAGGTCACAGCCGACTGCCAAGGAGTAGTACGTTCGGATGAATCAAGATGCTAAAGAAATCTTTGTGATGGTGATTTTTTTTCCCCCCCGTCACTTTGTCTTTATTCATAATGGTGTACCTTAAAATTTGTCGTATATCGTTTATAATGAAATTATGTACTCTTTCCGATATATATAGAAAAAAAGTTTTATATCATCATTGGCCAGCTTTCTATATTGTATATGTAAATCAGTCTATACGAATTCTTTCTACATCACCTTGGAGGCCAGATGATCAATATCACTATCATCATAACGAAGTGTGGTAAATATACCTCAGTCGATCATCTGGCATTTCAAGAGATCCCAGAAGTCACCAACCAATCTAGAGGTTAGCTGGGATGGGCATATGAAGTGATCGCAGAATCATCAGGACGATTCAGTACAGCCACCCGAGGTGGATCGTGTGGTAATGTGTTACAACACAGCTCCCGTCACTGGCAGAAACAACGTTGCTCGATGCATATCCAGGTTAAATACCCGGTTATGATACTGCCTCTCTGGGAGCACGCACAGTTAATTCCCCCGAACCGGACTGGCTCACTGAGAGACACATCACACTAGACCAACAGCTACATGTAACCGGAGCAGCTCGACCCCGCCCTCATGAATATAAAAGCTGAGTAATATCCTTCTGCACCACCACCTCCTGCGTGACCCGACGTACCATTAAGGTCTTGCGGTGCCTTCTCACGCCTGAATTATGATAGACTTGTTCTTGCGTATGCTGGAGGGGAAGGCACTTTTATCTAGAGTTAGTTTAAAGAAAAAATTAATCTAAATCGCACGGGACAAAACTTCAGAGCAAGTTTGACATTAAAGGATTGCTTTCCGGCAACAAAATCAACACAAGAAATAAATGTCCTTGAAACACTATCTGGCATCAGATTTGGAGAAGGGAAAGAATCCTTTTGCATCCTCTCCAAACAATTCATCCGTTCCACTCAAAAAATTACCGCATTTTCCATCGACCTGTTATCAGTATTCCCATATCCATTTATATGGGGGAGGGGGGGGGGGAAGAAGGAGGAGGACACGTGTGCATTTTGGCAGGAATTGGGTTCCTAGTCCCAGTCCCGCAGGCTGGTAAAAAATAGGGACTATGCTTAAATTCAAACGTTATATTCATTTTTTCATTTATCAAAAACCTGTTTCGGTTATTCTATACCACTTTATTCTTGCACTTAGAACCAATTTCAAGCAACTAGATCCTTCCTATTTGCAGCATGTATGGTACGTGTGAATTAATTCACATTCTGAAAAATTCTAACGCATGTTATTCCCAGTTCAAAAGAGTTTCAAGTATAAACTATCTGGTATGTTTACATTTAACCGTGAGTAGTCAGCGCTTCAGTCGCCCGTGCCGTCTTAGCCAACATAACATAAACAAAAGATGAAATAACGTTATCGCCTCGCATTCCAGAACTTGCCGCATATGCCATACCGGACATCGCAGTCCGGCAGGTGTCGAGGGTTTTTGGTTATGTGTACAGATGATGCAGGAGTCCCTGACGACAAAGGAGGAACATATGGACTATCACAGTGGTTGGGGAACTCACCCATTTGAGCAAACGTGACCAGATAGACAAGGGAAAATGTTGTCATATGAAAAGACAATACCGAAATGTTTGTAAATAGATGAAAAGCTTGCAGTGCAAGCAAAGGCAAAGGCACTACGTTATTCTCATTAGTGTAGAAAGTGATGCTGTGTTCATATAAAAGACTGATGGAAATATGAAAGGTCTTGCAGAGTGTTAAGCAAGCACTACGTCTTGAGGAAACATTAATCCTCCAAAATCAGGACACACTCGAAAGCGTCCCGCAAATGAAAGCATTCCATAAATCACTAGGCACCGGAGTGGTCTTGTACCACTGGCTATAATATTCAACTTCTTAACATGTTCTTATTACCTGGAGTATTAGTGAGTGATGTGGGAGGGATATAAAACCATCTCTTACTGTCTGCTGGAGATGTATATTCAATCACCGCGCTCAGCAAGGGAATACATGGGCAACACTGGACACGATGATGCATTTGTTAAACAAAGACGTCTCAGTGGACAGCTAGAAAGGTGGAGACATTGTAGAAAACAATGAACTCGTCTACATGGCTGAAGAACAGGACACATCTTGCAAGGTAAAACACACCAAAGGGATTTGGGCCGTTGGAAGCGAGCGCTTGAGAAGTAAATACAGTTTAGTAAACATGAAAGAATTAGGCTTAAGGCCTCTGCCCCAACCCTTCCCCAGTGGACAAAAACTTGTCAGGGGAAAGTTAAACTTATCAGGGATTAAGGCGTTTCCATGATTTTACGTTTATCAATCATATATTAGATTACAATGAGTGTAGGCCATGAATGGATGTAAGCTAAGAATTTTCTTACAATTTCAATTCCAATTCTCTCAGCATCCTCTCACCAGGAACTGGGTCAAGTCAGGAGAGGTCAGGTGGTGGTGCATCAAGATACGTCCCTTAGTCCACACGATTATAAAGTTTGGACTTTCTAGACACACATTTTTGTTTATGTAATGTTCCCCTTCAACTGGTGCCAGGAGGCGGAGGCAATGCTCATACATGACTCGTGCTTTTGTTGGCATGTCGTTCTCTTCAAGGATTTTCGTTTAACAGAGGATTTCTAATGATTGTGCCTATTTACCTCAGTTACCACGAGGGGAATACGTTATATCTATTTTGTAAGTATATATTATAAGTGACATACATTGAGAATCAATGGTGTTGGTGAAAAGTTATCGGCACCGAATAGCATAAATTTGTGCGATAGTATATTTTTAACAGTTTCTTAAATACATTTTCTATAAACAAGCAATTAACGTTAGGAATACTGTTGAAATGAAGGGTAGGACACGTACAGCAAGCATGCACATGGATGCTCAAATTACACTACAAGATATTGATCGAAATAAGCAACGGCTGAAGACCATATCAAGACCTGATGGACGACTAAATGTACCTATGGTTGCAGTGAGAGACCAAAAAAACTCCATCAGGAAAATTGCACGTAGCTAATACAGTGGAGCGCATCAGCAAGTAAAGCAGAAACATAAGCTCAAACAAGCTGGTTATTAATGAGTCTTTTGGTATTATTAATGAGGCAGTAAACGAACCTGCTTTTAGCGGGGGGCTCCTTACGTGTGACCCCGACCCATATTGAGCTAAACCTGACCTGAGCGGCCTTTCCATGATTCGTATTGCTGCCCAGCCATTTCTTTTTTTTTTTCTTACTCTGATGTTGTTGCTGTATTAATGGTTAGTTAGAGACGAACCCGTTGAACGAGTTAGTTTTTATTCCCTGGAGCGGATAGAGAGAGAGAGAGAGAGAGAGAGAGAGAGAGAGAGAGAGAGAGAGAGAGGGAAGGTTGGTTGAGATGAGAGAGTTGAGGTTCACGGGATAAATGCATGGATCAGTGAGGAAATTTTACACATGTAAGGCTTCTTCTTTTGCATATTTCCGACCATGATAAAACTTTTTGAGCTTCTACAAGCTGTCAGGTTGTGAAAATTCCTAACTCAGTTTAATCCATTATCCATTGCTCTTGCATTGTAAACGTACGATGCTTCTTTTCACCTAGTCTCATAAATTTCTTGTTTAGTTTCATGCAATGGCCTATGTTTATTGTGTCTCTGCATCTCTCGATGAATTGTTTACTGTTGACATCACCAGACTGAAATAAAGACCTTAAGGTTGTGAATAAGTCTCACTTACTCTTCTTTCTTCCATGTTAGAGATTTCAAGGGCCTCAAACCTCTTCGGTGTAGCCATTTCTCTTTATCCAGTTGAAACGGTCTTTATTCCTCTCCTTTGTACCTTCTCCATTAGGTCTTTTTCTTTCTTTGAGCGCAATTACCTAATCAAAAAGCGTGTTCTAGGATGCGAACAGCTCGCTCAATATTTCTTTGTCCTTACGCTTAAATACAATCTTCATGTTTATTAACACACAGTTTGTCTTCTTTACTGTTCTACTTTGCAGCTCTGAGAAGATGTTAGGTGCCTTTGCTGTCCTGGGGCGAGTCTCTGGCGACAGGTTTGGTACAATGTCGACTCCCAAATCCCTTTCACTCACCAATTCCTGCAGTTTATTCCCTGTGAGATAATATTTGTACTGAAGCCTCTCCCTATGTTCCACCCTCATTACTCTGCATGTCTTGGTTATGCATCACACCAGCTTCGGAGTTTGTCTAAAGCCCATTCCAAGCTGATGCGTTTCTCCTCGCTTTTCACTTCCCTCTGACATGGGTGCTTTGATCCCTTTCACTAACATGCACCTGTCATGCGAGTTTTCCCGTTGTTCTTGCCTGAATATCCATTTTCTCTACCATCCTCTTATGTGGTATGGTGTCAAGTCCTTTCTGGCAGTCCGCCCATAGTCAACCCAGGTAATCATCCTCCTTTCGGGACTGATTGATCCATGGGTATTTGGATTAGGCTATGGGATGTGTGTGTGTGTGTGTGTGTGTGTGTGGGAGTAAACAGTTCGTATTCAGGGTCAAGAGACGGGATACACGAGTATAACTTAGACTTTCTCCCCGTAACAAACAAATAGTAATTACAAATAGCAATCATACACAGTTGACTTTTACCAAGATCTAAGCTCTTTTATTTCACCAGCATTTGCAGTATCTAGCAATCTTTTATCTCTTAAACGCCAATTGGTTAGTACTTCCTGGAGCCCATCTGTGATACGATATCAACACCACTTCTTGGCTTAACCGTTTATAAACTACAGCCGGTTATTCATTTCAAGGGAGGCGTTTGTACTTTCTGAAACCCAACATGTCTACTGACCGTCATATGGATATCATGTCTCCAGACTCTGATGTCATTTGGTTCCAATTTCGACTGTTAGCTGACACTGATATTTCCACCTCTCTTATTCTTTTTCATTATTTCTATTCTAAGATTAAACATTTTATATCATTTTTAGTTTTTGAATTCATATCAAGAGGCCACGACACCCTATCATCCTTACGATGAGATCTTTTACCAGCAGGACTCATTCAATATCAACCACAAGGATTGGAATCCTTCTCCACAGATGGTGAGGCTGGATGAAATCCTCATGTTTTCCATTCTTGCTATCTAGAGCTCATTATCAACCTCACCTCTCAAGCTGCGGACCATCAGAACCACTCTCCCGACACTTAAGATGCGCTATCACCTCTAATCCTTCGCGCAACGGCTACGCAAATTTGCCTCCAGCTGATGCATCTGACACTGAGCTTGTAGGTAGATACCTCTTTATTTACTGCAGCTCCTCCTCCGCCGCCTTCTCCTCCTTCCCACTTTAGATCCTGATCATGGTATTGCTGATTGGCTGAGCTTGCTAACATTTCTTCTCTGATTTTCCTTAGGAAGTTCTGCTGCCTTTTCTAGGACGAACGTTCCATCTCTGCCCAACGTTTAGTGGTGGTTTTTGTTATAGGAAAAAAGATATATGTGTCATGCTTTTGTAAGACTTTTTCTTCAGTCAGTCCATGATCCGGGCTTTCCATTTTTTGAGGCTAATTGGAAAAAACCCTGACATGTCAAGGTTCAGAAAACTTATACAATGCTTTACTCACCGTTTGAAAACGTCACTCATTTTCTGTATGTAAGGTAAACCACACCTGTGTCTTGAGCAAGTGTAATGACCTTTTTCATCTTCCACTGAGAGGGTTTTTCTGTTGTTAGGCCAACTTTAACATTTCAAAGCAATATGCATTTTCTTTTCCATACCGACTACTCTGTCGTTGTTTTTGCTGCGAATAAATCCATCCTGACTGAACTCTTTCGTTCTTCAGTCCATTTCAGATTTGAATAATTCCGTCATTGTTTCACTTTCCTAATAACCTCGTCATGATTTTACGCCTCCTCAAAAAGGACATCATTCCATGACCATAAACATGTTTTGAGGAGGTATACCTATAACTTTGTGTCTGTTATTGCTCGCATGTTTCCCTTTTGTCCAAGAAGCAAAATTTTGCCTTTCTGACCTCGAAGAAGGATGACTGTTGTAATCCTTCTAAACGATCGTCTCATTGGGCTGAATAGTACCAACTACAAAGTCATTGCAAATCTTTCTTCTTTCGTTTCCTTCAGTAACCTGAACCTCACTGTCCTCTCTCTATTTGCCAGTATGGTTTTCGAATATCAAGATCCATTAGTAAGAGCTTTTTTTCCGTATTACTAACTTCTGGTTTGTAATTAAGAGATTTAGGGATATCATATATGTCGTGTTTCTTCATATTCAGAAAGTTTTTGATATTATCTGTCAAAGAGTTTCTGGTTTTGAAAGTCCTCTGTTTCGGCTTTTTTTTTACTTCACTTTGTTCTTATATTTCCATCTTCCTCTCTGGTTAGTTCCTCTCCGTAATGACTGACGAATGAATATCTCCTTTCCCTATCAACGGGCGTGTTCCTCTGTGTAGTGCCTTGTACCCCCTATTCATTCCGCCTGCTTATAAACGACACTCTTACTGCACCACAAAACTTCATTCTGTGCTGATAAAATGGATACTACATTCGTCCACCTCTCTCAGTTTTTCTTCTTTTCTTTGTCCAACGCTTCCTCTTATTCTATCAGCTACTTCCTCCAATCAAGATTTAGATTGGGATTATGAGATACATATAACATGGTCGAGATTAACGCTTCTAAAGCATAATATTTCGTCCTAAAACTCCCCACTACTTTTCTGTTCCTTTGTTGGCAAGTTGGTTCCACCACTCAGTGCACAAAGCTTACTCGGTATCATCGTAACGTCTGATTTATCCCACGAACTCCATATCGTGCAAATAGTTGAGTCGTACTTCGAAAAATGGGGATCTTGTTTAAATGATGATTATCCTTTTCTTGCTTCGATTACACAAGGGACTTGGTCGACGTTGTATGGAGTACTACTTTCAAATATAGGTTGGTTTCACATCCAAACACGTACTTACTCGACAGAAATCAATCCAAAGCAGTCTGATTCATGACCTCTCCTGGTGCAACTTTAGCTTTTACTGCTTTTCCCATGCTAGGATACTGGCTATCTTTTTTCTGTAAAGTCACTTCAGTTTCAGTTACCAAGAGGTGATTGCTTGAGTGCTTCTGTCATACGGCAGAGCAGGTAGTAGTTTGTAAGCCACAGCGTCGTATGATTATCGTAGAGCCGTTGCCAACAGCACAGTAGTAGGTTTTGATATCTGTCTTTTTCCTTCAACCGATAAGTCTTGGAAATCTCCGCATTTCTTACGCCTTTCGAAGCAATTATGGCATGTCCTTTTTCTTTAAAAGGTAAACTTTCCACTTTCTCATGAACTCTTATACCGTTCCTTGTCTACCTGTGAGTAAAGTCTTTGTTAGAAAGGAAAAACCTGTTTTGGCTCTCGCTCTCCGGATGTGGTCATCATTACCGGCTGCGTCGCAACATCCTAAACTTTACTGTCATCAAAATCGCTTTCGTGAATAATGATGCCATCCTTAAGATCATTCTCAGCTGAATTATGAATTATCGTTGCAATTCATTACTATCACCATCCTTCCGTTTTGATCATAAACGGAATCAATATCACCATTAATCCGATTACCATCGTTACTTCATCCTAATTGATGTATCCACTCATCTTTGCCATAATTGCTTCATCATAATCACCAATACCTTTAAAGTTTTCACCATAATCGCTTGATCTCTCATCACCTAGTTAATTAACCATGAACAGTCACCCTCCTCATTAACCTACGTAATTCTAATCATCTCATCACCCACCAGGATCAACAAATGATCCTTAACACACTATCGCAAATGATCTTTTTCATGATTACTAAACTCATGAGTATCGCCATCCCCATTGCTGTTAACCTATTCATTAAGATTCTCAGCGTCGTCGACGATACCATTAACATATACGGGCATCCATTCACAGACTTTTATTGTCCCTGGCACATCTGTATTCAGAGACGTTCCGACCATTCTCGTTTCTTCCCTTCAACATTTTATCAAGAAGACCCATCGTTCCTTCTGACACCCCTCCCACCCGCTGCCCTTCCCTCGCTCCTCACGTCGCCTCCGCCACTGTTGTTTGATACGTTTCGCTCATCACCTGAGAGCAGAGAGAGAGTTGAGCTTATCAGGTAGGGCGGGCGAGCGGGCGGGCGGGTTGGGCTGGTCTGGGTGGAGCAAAATGACCGTCCGATTGATGGATGTGCATGTTGGAACCTCCACCACCTTCTCCTGGCCCTGTACTTGCACGTCCGCACGCTTCCTCGTGGTCATGTACCTCATAACCGTGTTCTCCCGATCTTTTTTTTTTTTAGATCGACCGTCCGGTACTTATAAGTAACCAAGAGTTACTGACACTTGACAGCGGTAAACCTTACTTATAAAACAAATGCAAGGATGATGAACGTTTAAAGCAGCGTCTTGAATCCATTCTTTAAGACTGCCTGCTTATACAGAAAATGCAAATATCATTCTGTTTCCTACAGATTCACAAAACTGATATTAGGTCATCATCCTTTGGCTTTCACAAATGATTCACCGTATTCAGTACCTAATCAGATAACGTAACCTGCATTCTCACCTTAACCAGCACACGAGCAGTCTCAGCTTAATCAACACACTCATCCTCACCAGCACACTCAAGCCAGCCAGCACGCTCAACGTAGGCCAACTCAGCCTAACCAGCGCACTCATTCTAATCATCATACTCACCCTAACCAGCACAGTTAACCTAACCAGCACACTCAACCTGTCTTCCCTGTAGTCAAATGACTACCTCTCAGGAATACTGACTTCACTCTTTCATTTCCTCGCCTGAAGATCTCGCTGTAATAAGAACGCGCCTTATACCTAATTTCTTTCCTTGTGTACAACTAACTTTAGCCATTGTGGTGGGAAGTATTTTTCTGTACTTAACGCCTCTCGCTGTGAGGTTCTGCATCCTGTTCTAATGTACCCTTACCAATAGCCATCTGCTACCGTCCTTTGCACTCATTCCACTGCGTCTTCAGGTCCTTTAGAAAGAAAAGTAGATTTCGCGCCATATAGGTAGTGTGTTCGAAGAAAGAAACCTTGATGCTCTGACTCTGAGTGAAAAAAGGAAAAGAATGGTTTGGAAATGTTTTACGAGTTATTAGTTAGAGGCCGAGAGCTAAGGAAGGATAAAACTATTTTTTGAGTGATCTGGGCCTGAACATGCAAGAGTGTGAATGGCGTGCACAGGACAGAGTGAATTGAAACGAAATGGTATATAGGGGTTGACGTGCAGTCAATGGACTGAACCAGGGCAGGTGAAGCGGGCGGGAGAAACCATGGAAAGGTCTGCTGGGCTTGGTTATAGATAGGGGGCTGTGGTTCTGTACATCACACTTGACAGCTAGAGAATAGATGTGAGCGAATACGGTCTTTCCTCGTCTGTTCATAGCGCGATTTCATAAGTGTTAGAAATCAGAAAACGCTTCAGTTAACATCCTGTAACTGTGTTTAACTTAACTTTCTAAAATAACACTTTCTAAAACTAATTTTCATCAAGTTTTCAACTATATTATATCTCGAACGTCATAACAGAGTTTCACTTGTAATAATCATCATCAATCACTGGTAACATACAATGCATTATGAAAATAACTGCATATAAAACATAGATGGCAAGTATTGTTACAGCTTTGCCATCTTCTTTCCCTTCATCATATCACTATATCTGTGGCTTTCTCCAGTACAGCAAGTCCAGGAGTATACACAGTTATTATCATAATGAAACAGCAAAGGTACCCACACATGTCATTCTTCATTACTTTCAAGTCAGCCTAGTTTTCCTCGTGAAGGGTGTTGTTAAACTGATGTAAATAAAAGAAAGATTTAAATTTAAAGACAACACGAGCAGATGGAGAGAGACAGTAACAGGTCACTGACGGACAGTGGCGTCGGTCGCAGAGCAAAAGAGAGCATCGACAGATAACAGATCAGAGACAAACAACAAAGGGTCAGAAACTTATATTACAGAAGATTCAGAACACAAGTTTTCCATAAGGGTCATGTTAACAGTTGTCGATTCCCCACGTCGTCCCTTATCATTAGAAGCTCTCTCATATTATGTTAAAGGATAAATGTTTCCCCTTCCCTACTCATTCCTATATTACTCTATCTCTCCCTTTCCTTCCGTAACATCTCTTTCAAGTAACCCTGATTTTTCTCCAGTTGGCTGAATTCAAGCATCCTTTGGCCAAGAAACGACATTCAGGAGTCCTAAACATCTGCATTATTATTCAAGAGAATCTGAACCTAAGGACAAGCTAGTTTCCTGGTTAAGCACGCGGCAGAGGGAGGAGAGAGGCAAACTGAGGTAACGTTCGTGAGTTAGAGAGACGAACGAGAAGAGGTACTGAAAAGTTTTCTCTGGAAGAAAATGCTGGAAGGTATTATGAATGGAAGTGGTCATTTAGGAGACAATAAAGGCTCTTGAAGAGAGCAAGCCTTAACTGAGTACTGGTGGAAAGAGATGCTGTATTGCTATAATGCCCAGTACTGGAGGAGGGAGTGATGGATGCGCTAGCAAGCGGAACTTTTGGCAGAATTTTGGTAAATGGAATGCCTAGGGTATTGGAAAAGCGACTAGCTAGAATGCTAGTGAAGAAATACTCCGAGATGTTAGGGGTGGTAAGGAAGGCAAGTGCCAGAATGTTGGTGGAGAAAATATCCAAACCACGAGCAGATAGAGTTATCAGAGCTATGGTGAAGAGAGTACCCAGGTTACCGGGGAAGGAAGTAGGGAGAGAAATGGCAAAGAAATTATCGAGATAATTAGCGGAGGGAGTGGCCGGGGCGTCAGAGGAAAAAGTGACCACATTGCTGAAGATGACGGAGTAGTTCGCATCAGGCGGAGACAGTAACTATATTGCTACTGGAAAAAAAGTGGCCAGATTATTAAGGAGAATTGGGCGGAGTGCCGTAGGTTGTGCGGTGGGTAAGGATACAGCCAGAGTGATAGTGAAGAAAGTGGTCAGACTGTTAAAAAGAGCAAGTGGGTTGGAGGACATTCGTTGACTACGTTGGTCAAGGGATTGACCAGTGATGGTTGAAACGGGACACGTGCATTGGAAAATGGAATGCTCAGAGCGTTACTGAAATGATAATTAAAGAAGCTTGAGTTTAGAGTGTTAGAAGAGGAAGTACTCATACTGTTCGTGAAAGAAGTTTTTTCACTTTTATTGGAGATCATGGACTGTGTTGAGGGAAGCAGTATTTGCAGTGTTGGTCAAGAGAGACAGCAGATTGTTGGAGGAAGGAGTGGCGAGAGGACTGACGGAAGGTACGACAGACTCTTAGTTCAACGAGGGTCTTGCGTTGTAGGTGGAGACAGAAGACGGAATTTTTGCGAATATGGAGTGGTATAATTCTTGGGAAGTCAGCAGCCAGAATGTGAGGGTGAGGAGGGACTACATGGCTGGATCTGGAAGTGGCCATCACGTTGCTGGCGAAGTGAGTAGCCGGAGTATCGGTAGGTTTGCCAGATCATTTAACGAGGGAGTGGCCGCTGGAGGTGAGGTCGGAGGCACGGGCAGTCATGCGGTGAGCACCACAAGCCTTCAACAATGAGCGGGTCCGGACACAGGTGAGAGCCTCGTCAGTGTTGTCAGCCCAGCTTTATGGAGTAGGTTTTCTTTGATATCAAAAAGGGATAAGAGCTTGTACTTGTGGACTGATATGTATAATTTTGTGTAATATCAACCATAAAGAAAAAATTCTATATCATCTTAAACGCCATTCACATGGGAGGGATCAATTGCACCTCCCCTGGGTAACAACTTTGCTGAACTAAGGTCATCAGCTCCAATCCCGAATGCTTTCTAAAGTCAGAGATGAGGATGGGAATTCATATAATACGGATGACTAAATATGGAGGTGCAGATCCGTGCCTTGGTCACATTTTGTGAGATTTTACAAAAGACCTTGTTGTTTGTAAAACTTTGTTTTGATACAGTCGATTACTCGTTAAATGCTTATCTAAGGAATACATAAATGTTAATGTGTGCAGGTAATATATCCAAATATGTGTAATTCAAATCCTCCTGTATTTAGAGATAAGTCTATATTCACAAATAAAGTGCCCAAGTAAAAGGGATAAACAGTTTTCAAAAAAGAGCATTTCTTACAAAAAATTACATAATTTTGCAGATAGTTTGACACCTCTACATCAACCACTGTTGCAGCTACAACCTAGTCCTCCTTCTACCGCCTCATCTTCACCTTGTGCGTTGGTCATATACACTCTAAGTATTGCTTACAGTACTCACCTTATCATCACTATGCTCTCTCTCTCTCTCTCTCTCTCTCTCTCTCTCTCTCTCTCTCTCTCTCTCTCTCTCTCTCTCTCCCTCTCTC
>JAYMFT010151328.1:0-12613 GCA_038088735.1 Panulirus argus
TATATATATACTCCTTTTGTCTTTGATAGCCTGGAGCTGTTAGTGAAGCTGCCTGACGAAGCAGACCCATACTTTCATCAGTCCCATCGAAGTCTTCCTGATACCTGAGCGACTCCGATGTAGACAATGAATGATCCTGCTGGAGAGGTGGAAGCTGTTATCTTGATCGCAGTGCCTGGCCCTCTACAGGGTGAACTACCCACGCTGGGAACTTGCTAAATTACATGCCCTCTTAGAGGTCGTAAAGTGCTTACCCTATAGTGGCCATAAAATTGTTACGTTGTGCTTAATTAAAGATTCGCTCTAATGGGTTCACTGTGTCTCTAGCAGCAATGTACGCATGTTACTTCGGTCAAAAACAAGAGAGAAAAAGTTTAATGCATTTAAAGTGAACGCCTTCGAGAAAAGCGAACGCATCAACGCATTCATTACTTGGCGCGATGATGATGTGTGGCGCGTGACGGTGTAATGCCCTAGTGTAACAGCGATCACCTCTTTCAAAGGCAGTTCTAACCTAAATCTAGAGTACTATGGGTACGTGAGATCCTCTTCCTTAAAAAGAAAACGAAGAAAAAAGAAACATATGAATGCCGTGCGACACGCTCAGCTAATTGGCCGGCAGTAAGCGTACTGGAAGCTGAGAGGCAGGAAATTATCCTGCCTGACGTACGAATTTATTACCATTATTATCTTCATTATCATAATTATCATTATAATTAGTAGTAGTAGTTGTATTAGTATTAGTAGTACTAGTAGGATTAGCAGTAGTAGTGTTACAATTATTGTATATGTACTGTGCATGTCCCTGTTTTTCTACATGTTATTTATCTGTTAGTTATTACGTATTTCTGCACATATTCTTCTTTTTGTCGTAGAGGTTTTCTAACTTTCCACTGGCAGTTTCCTTAATTTTCTCTACGCTTAGTGTCTCCCACGAGTCCACAGCTTTGTTACTAAAGAAAGACTTCTCGTTCCTGAATACATTTTCCTTAACTATCCAGATGTGCCGTTTTGTTCTGAATTCTCTGCTAGCATCATTTTATGTTATCGTCGTCATAGCCTTACAGGAGTTGTCTCTGTCACATACATAACGCTTTCCTTTTCTCCTTGTGGATTTTGCTGCTCAAGCGCTCTCTACCTTTCTTTTAGGTCTTTTTCAGTCGTTCTATGTAGATCCTCAGGTCGGGAGGAGATTAAGTTGTCGCAGCATAGTCTAGCTTAGGGATATCTTTTGCCAGTACATCTTCTTAAATATCTTACGTGAAGACAAGTGATACTTACCAGATCATAGCTTTCATCCCTCATGGTCCTTCTCAGATGATGATCTGGTGACAGTATCTGTAGGCCTCTTTCATAGTGTGACTCTATCAATTTCTTCTGTCTGGTGAGTTTAAATCCCTTCCCGTATTAATGAATTACAGGATCAGATTTCATTAGCAATTTGTCTGTCCACTGCCGAATATTTCGTAGGTCTCTTTGCAGTGTTTTGCTGTCCCCAATTTTTCGCGCTTTCTCCACAAGTTTGGCATCATCAGCAAACACAATCAAGCAAGAATCGACCTTGCTTAGGCAAATCATTGTGCTGCAGCAGGACCAGGAATGGCCCCAGCATTAAGCCCTGGGGGATCCTATTCATCACCGTCGCCCAGCTTGAGAAGACTGCTCTGACGTGTGGCCTCTGTTCCCGACCGGCTGGGTAGCTGTCACTCCATTTGAGTATTCCTCCTCTGACCCAAGCTTGGATGTTTATCTTCATCATCAGTCATTTTTGAGGGGCAGTATCAAAGGCCTTCTGGTGGTCCAGGGATATATAACCCACCCAACCATCACTTTGTGTCCTGGTTGTTGCTTACTCTCTCACTGAAAACTAGGACATTCGTCACGCGAGATCTTTTCCTTCTGAACCCGTGCCTCCCACTTAAGTAGCTTGTACCAGTCCAATATTTCTGCTCCTGCCTTATGTTTATTTCTTCTAGTATATTGTAGTCCTACTCGTTAAAGACATTCTTTTCTCGTCATTTCTTTTTAATTGATACTATTCTCCTCTCTCTCAAGCTGCTGCAACATTTTCTTCGTTGTAGAACTTAAAAAAAATCACTTGTTTGATAAGATTCTCCACGCATCCTCTGAGTAAGATTGGTGAGATTATATATTAGGTCCAGGTGCTTTTTATTGGTCTCTCTCCAACATGAGCCTTCTCGCTTATGTTGCATTATTTCAACGAGCGTGTGTATTTATATGTGTCTGTATAATGTATCTTCTAGTGTGCAGTTTTGAGTTTGTTTATCGTTCGTGTGTATTATCTTCTAATATAATGATAAATATGAGTGATGAGAGTAATAACAAAAATTACAATTATAAAAGTAATAGTAGTGATTATTTTAGATTGACCTGCTCGTCATGTCCTTTCATAGCGAGGTAAGGAACATGAGAACAATGGTCTCATTTGCTCAGATCCACTGTTAAGCGCAATGTCCAATACACCATCTACAATCAAGTACCACAAACTATTTCATGGTTTCTTCAGACCGCTTCATATGCTCTGGTTCAACCACCTGATACCACATCGCTCCCTGTATACCACATTGATCCAGTTCATATCATGATATGCACGTCTCATCCTCTTGAAGGATCAGGCCACGACAGTTCAAAACGACTATCACGCCTGCCTTCCACCTCCTTCTCGTTTTCCACCTCCTCTTTGCTCCCTCTCCTTAGATGCGTATCCTCTTACTCATCTTTCTTCGCTCAACCTTTCCATACGTCCGAATCATTTCAGTGCACCTGGCCCTGTCTTTCAGTCAAATTTAGTTTATTACCACCCTTAGCTCTTACTCTATTCATGACACGATTAACCAGCCTCACACCACATATTGTCCTCAGGCATTTCATTTCTAACATGTTTACCCTAACCGTTCTTTTGCATTTAGGGCTTACGATTCTATTCTGTACAAAACCGTCGAGACTGATTTACCTTCAAACACAACCATCTTTGCCCTAGCAGAAAATGACCTCTCTTTCCACAAACCAACTCAGTCCTACTCTCCCACTTTGTGACCCACTTCAGTCACCATGGTTAAATCCACTACCAAAACCATTCCCAGCTCCTCTTCATTCATATTCACACTCAGACTGCCATTTCTTGTCTCCCTGCTACACCTCTCTACCTTACTTTTCTTCACATAAACTCTCAACTTTCTCCCTTTACACACTCCCTAAAATCCAGATACCAACTTCTGCGGTTTCTCACCAGAGTTTGCCACGAGAACCGTGTCATCAGCATACAGCAACTAACTCACCTCCTTGCCATTCCCCCCATCCTCAACATACAGTATGCCTGCCCCTCGCTCCAAGACCCTCACATTTACCTCCCTACCATCCCTTCCATGAACAAGTTCAACAGCCATGGTTATACAATACACCCTTGACGCAGACCCATCTCCACTTGGAACATTCACCTTCCGCCATTCCTACTCGCATACATGACTTACTTTCATGGTAAAAACTCCTTCAAGCATTTAGTGGTATTCCTCCCATACCACATATAAGTAACACTTCCAAAAGACCTCTCTAACGGCTCTATCATACAAGTTTTCAAAGTCCATAACTGCCATATACAAGTCTCTTTTTTCCTTTTAGTATTCTCAAACAGATTCCTCAAAGCAAACACGTGGTCCACATCTTACCATTCCTGGAGTTACATATCTTTTTTGTTCCTTTTGATGCACTCTCATACAACCACCCTTTCAAGCATCAGTCTCCCATACACCTTCCTAAGAGAAGATAAAACCTCACCAGGTATACTCCACAGACTGGCACCATTGTAATTTAAACATTCACATTTGCTCCCCTTGCTTCTGCATAAAGGAAGTATGTATGCATTTTGTCTGTCCTCAAGCGCCTCAATTTGGGTAGTACGTATGTTGACATACATGATCAACCAATCAAGGCCATTATCACCTACTTTCTTGAGAAACTCAACCGCAACTTCACCACTCCTGCCGCTTTGCCACACGTCATCTTACGCAAGGCTTTTACCAACTCTTTTATCACCAAACCATTCGCCATGCTTTTCTCACTCAGCACACCACCTCGCCATAAATACAACATAACCGCCATCTTATCATCTTCCACATTCAACAGTCCTTCACTATACCCACTCCATCTCTTCTTACCTCTCCTCTGCCTGTCATCACCTCGTCTGCCCACCACTGTCGCTCCCATTTGTTCTCCTCACACTGTTCACCTCTTTCCAAAATATATTCTCATTCATGCTTATATTCACCTATACTCTCTTACTCCCATTTCTTATTTGCCGGCTTTTTAAACGTCTGCACCTTCGTCCTGACCTACTAAAATCTCTTGTGCCTTCCACCACCTCTTTTCTCTTACACGAGCAATTTTAACTTTCTCACCCCACCACTTAATACCCTTTTTCATACGTCTGCATCTAACTAGCATGCAATAAAGGTAAGCATTACTTCCCTTAATACTAAATACTTCCTTAAATTCCCTAAGAAATTACTAGATACTAGCTAAAGACAAAGATACAATATGGAAGTTGTAGCAAATATATGGTGTAGGAGGAGAGCTGTTAGAAGCAGTGAAGTCTCCATGAAGAGAGCAAGGCATGCGTGCGAGTAGGAGGAGAGGAGGGTGAGTGTTCCAGGTGAGGGTGGTCTGCGGTGGGGATGTATGATGTCGCTTGACTGGTACATCTGTTTATGGATGGGAATGGTGAGGGTGGTGAATGCAAGGGTTTTTGAGACAGGAGCAGGAATGCAGTCTGTTGGGGGTGGGGGTGAGGGCTTTGGAGGCGAGTCAGGTTTTGTCTGCTGATGACACGGCGCTGGTGTCACGTTCGAATGAGAAATGACAGAAGATGGTATTTGAGTTTGGAAGAATTTGTGGAAGGAAAAATCTGAAAGTAAGAATAAATAAGAGCAAGGTTATTAGGTTTAGCATTGGAGAGAGATGGGTTATTTGGAGTGTGAATCTGATTGGAGAGAGCTTGGAGGATGTGAAGTGTTTCAGACATTTGGGAGTGGAAGTTGCAGCGAATAGAACCATGGAAGCTGAGGTGAGTCATAGGGTGGTTGAGGAGGCAAAGGCCCTGGACACATTGAGGAATGTGTGGGAAGAGAGGTCACTGTCTTTAAGGGCAGATATGTGGGATGCGAGGTGTACACCTCAGGCAAAAATGTAAAGAAGGTGGATTTGTTAGAAATTAAATGTATGAAGACAATATGTGGTGTGAGAATGGCTGATCGACTAAGAAATGGTAGGGCAAGAGAGAGATGTGACAGCAAGAAGAATGCGTATGAGAGAGCTGAAGGTGGTATATTGAAATGGCATGGACATATGGAAAGGATGAGTGAGGAGAGGATGACTAAAAGGGTATATCTGTAAGAAGTGGAGGGAACAAGGAAGGTTCATGGACTGAACATGCAGGAGCGTTTGAGTCTTGCAAACGATAAAGCAAATTGGAAATGTGGTATACATGGACGACGTGCTATCAATGGGCCGAACCAGGGCAAAACCAAGGAAAGGTCTATGGGGCCTGGTTATGGATAGGGTGCTCTGGTTTCAGTGCATTATGCATTACAGCTAGAGAGCAGAGTTGAGCAAATAAAGCCACTTCTTGGCACTACCTTGCTAACACGGAAAATGGCGAATATGTATAAAGAAATTATAGTGATTACATAACAAATCGAAGTTTTTGACGTCAGAATTGAAGTAAAAGAAAAAGCATCAGCATCTTATAATATGAAGGCTAGATTTTTTCAGATTTCAAAAATTTATTTTCAAGAGAAAATGGACCTCATCCACAACACGGTGGCTAAATGAGTTGTGATAGCTTATTGTGATGTACTGATGTTGCATATAAATGAAATGGGTGGCGTCGTATAATGCTTTGTGCTGCGTATGAGAGGCAGCAACTGTTGTATGTGCCGAGTGCTGAAGCTATGGACGGAGGGAGTTGTAAGATGCCACAAATGGAGTGCGAGGCGAATGTTGCAGGAACACACAGACGGAGGGAGTAGTAGGAGGAGTTAACACTTTCTGTGTGTGGCGAGTGTTCCAGCCATGGACTAAGAGAGTACTGAGAGGTAACACCTCCTGTGCATGATGAGTGTTGCAACCAAGGACGGAAAAAGTAGTGGGAGGTAACGCCTGCTGTGTGTGGCGAGTGTTGCAACCATGGACGGACAGAATAGAGGGAGGTAACAGGTGGCGGTGGCCAAGGCTGGCTAAGACTGCCTCACAAATCTTGAGACACATCCTTATGTCTCTGGATAAGTGTCTGTTAATTCAGGGTCTGAAGAGCACTGTCGAACTTCGGCTAATCACTTCCCAGACTGACCATATATACTAGTTTTTGTGTCATTTCTACTCTGACGCTGTTCTATTGAAGACTCTAGTCGAGGACACAAGTCCATATCAAGCTGGAGCCTTAATTGATATATGAAAATGGTTAAAGAGGTAAAGGAAATAAGAGGAAAAGAGAAAGAATATTCTAAGAATTTTGTAGAAAGTGGCAAATTTGTCATTCAAAATGGCGCAGGTCGTCGTTGTCAGGAAAGACATAAGGGGAAAAAACTTCCAAAGCTTCGCAGTGTAAGGGAAGACACAGATATCATAACGGCCTATCCTGATCTTGACGGATCCCTGAATACCTTACATAACAGAGCTTTGTTATTCCAGATGTGTTCGAATGTAAAATACAGGCAATGTAACTTACGTCTCCTTTGTAAAGACGTACTGTTCCTCTCCATAGATGATGTAGATTGCTCGATTAGACATGCTGATTATGTGGTCAAAGTGATGGATCCAGTTCAGTGATGAACTGATTCACACACCCTTATAGAGTAACATGGCCAGCAACAGGTCGAGGAATACTGCGAACAGATGAAAACCGGAAGATTTAATGAGACTGTGGTGAGCAGACACATATAAGCTCCCATTACTGAGGGTTTAAGATTATGTCTACTTACCTTGCTTGCAGTCATGCTATTTCGAGAATCTGTTGAAAATTTGTACTGAAACTGGGAACATCTACAGATTCAACAGATGTATACGCATAAACTGAAAGGCCTTTTGAACATAACCTGGAAAATGAATGGGCCAAGTAGATTGCCTTGAAGCACTCCACAGATGACAATACTTCCGAGTTGAAAATATAGTCTCATACCCGACGGTATAACGATGATATGAAATCAAATTCTGAATAAAGGGAGAAGTGATGGGCGATGTCTCAGCAAGCACAACTCAAGAGGGGCAATCAAAGGGGCCACAAAACCAAATGCTCCATAAGTTACTGAAAAGAAAGCAAAATAACCAGGTACAGTATGTCAATCCCTCTAAGACTATGTTTCAGGATATGTACAAGACTTTCAGGGTTGGGTGTGATGTCTTTCATTGTCCATCCATTAGTACAGTAACCTGCAATATTTACCAATAGACGGAACGAAGGATGGAAGTTTTCATAAGCATAGCAGAATGGGATGAATTGAAATAATTCGTATACCCTTCAAGACGTGCAACCGCTGCATTTTATCAGCCAGACAAGGGACATACATTTTCAATGTACACAAAAATTGACGAAAAAATTTGGAAAAAAAAGAGTTATAGAATTACTATTAGAATCCACGTTTAACAATATATGGTAAAGGAAGATACCTGAAGCTTTTACGTTTAGTTTCAATCTTTGTCATCAAAAGTATTAACAGTGATGCTTAAAAACCATAAATTCATGTAGCCAAAAGCAATTGTAGGTGGCGTCCTTCTCTTAGGCTTTGTTAGAGTGAGAACCATGAGAACTGAGGATTCTTTATTGTCACGAAAGGCCAGCTTGACTGGACGGACTTAATATACCATAGATGAATATACAAGGATGAGAATGACCACACAGTGCTATGCTTGCTCCCCAAAGCGAAGAATTTATTTCGATCAAGGACGTGCTACTCTTACCCCCCAGACTGCGCCCTGGACCCTGTAACCTGGACCCTGGAAGATCCCATATTGAAAGGCTGAAGAATGGAGCGTGCTACAGCGTCGCAGTGTGACAGTCTCACATCATCCTGAAGTGCTCAGTGATACGCAGGATCCCGCTGGAGTAATAAATGCTTTTAAATGAGGAGAGCTGAGAGCATCTGAAAGATGGAGGTACTTCAGAGGAATTCGTGGTCCTCCTTCAGGAGATCCACGTTTGTTAGCGACACGCAGATGAATATCGTGTTTTGTCAAGAGGCCTCCTGGGAGCTGACAGAAAGACGTAATTGAATATTTTGCATAGGAAGGAAACATGATTTGCTGGGTAATGACCCACGTTCTGTTGGTCATGTCCCGAAGTAACTCGGCCCTTAGTCCACAGTGACTCAGGCTGTCTGTGTCCAGTCAAGTGATGGACAACCAGTGTCGACCAGTGATGAATGATGGATGACCAGATTACCTTGATCAGTTGCACATGTAACATCCCAGCTTTAATAACCGTCTTCTGTTGGCACGCAGTTATTGGAAATGCTTCTTCTCTCTCGGAGGTGATCATCAGGAGGAAGCTGCGGGTTGGTTGGTGATGCTATCATAGTCCAGCGCTTACATGCCTCTGCGTTGGATATTTGCATTGAAATACCTCTGAATCACTGGGTATGTGGCCCAGTCATCAAGAAAGCCTTGGGAGTCAGCAGCTAAAAGGATCCTTGCACCTCGCCACAGTGGTTTTCTTGAACTATTTGCATTGCACGGCATTCAGTGTATTTTATTGAGTTGGTAACTATCAGAATACTTTTAGAAATCCCACTGCTCCATGGAACCCCCAAAAGGACTGACCATCATAAATTGATTTTTTCTACTGAGCCACTGATAGCAGTGTTAGGTGTTTTTTAAGACTTATGTTAAATAATCAAGATCATGTTCTCGACTCGACACTGTTCACTATTTTCATGGAACGGGTTCTGGATCGAATGGTAGATTATACCTTGTTCGGAAAATCAACTGAATTTCGCGGCCGAGACAAAAAACCTACAGGGTCCACGGAGGTTCTGCTGCTGGAACTTCAGGTTTTGAACGAGATGCTAAATCTTTGGATACTACAAGTAAATGCCACTTGGACAAATTTATCACATGATGTTCTTCCATCTGATTAGACACGTGACGAATGTTGTTAAAGTTTTGAAAAAGTTTAAATACCTTGAGTAGCGTGGTCTGTAGTGCAATGGTGTTTCCGGAGGAGAAGCCACTTGATGCCAAGTTCAAGTCTCTAGACTAATAAATTCCTTCAGCTGTAGGGTACACAGACTAGTGCGATACTGGATGAACGCTAAGATTATCGTCTCCTGCACGCTGCTAATCGCTCTACACTCTCGACGGCTGTGAACCGTCGGCACTGCCTGCTGTACC
Organism: Panulirus argus; assembly: GCA_038088735.1. NCBI lineage: Eukaryota > Metazoa > Arthropoda > Malacostraca > Decapoda > Palinuridae > Panulirus > Panulirus argus. Next base: position 9,400 of record JAYMFT010151328.1, read on the forward strand.
GATTGCCAGTCACGGCAGGGTTACAGCATCTCCAGTTATCCACTCTGCCACAGGTTGTCCCTGGCCAGCAGTCGCTCCGTGATACTGCTCCATGTGACTTACTACTTGCCAGGGAAGTCTAGAGATTTTATTCTTTTTCAGTGTGGCACTTTCTTAGAAAAAGTTTCATTTCCAAAGAAATGGACCAGGCTCGTATAATCCGAACGTTCAGCGCAAAGGTCAAGGCTACCTAAGGGTAGTTGGTTGTTTGGGCTTTAGGCCTATCAACTGCCAAGGTCATTAAAGCCTTCAACGTCAAGCTACATCCACCAACCGAAAAATCTTTAACACCTTCTTCTGGTGTTAAAGATAATTCTAAGACCACATACACTCTCACTACATGTGGCCTTTCCTGCCGGAGTTGATTAAAGCAATGTGAAGTGATGCTTGGCTTGGGAGAAGCACTACCTGGTGACTCGTAGGGCAGGAGTTCCGGGTTTGGAAGTAAGACTCTATTGTAACACCCTCTCCACTGTGTAGATTTCCATACTTCATAAAGGCGTTCATGAATATTAGGTTTAATTATTAAGGTTACACCTGAGGGGGGGGGACTGCCCGGGTGTTATATACAGCACTGAAACATTAGGATGACAGCCTATCATGAGGATCTATTGAGATTTCTTTCACGTTCAAGATCTGACAATTGGACTTTAGGTAAGACATACTATTCCAGTCGCCATGCCAGCTTGATCCCCGCTGCAGAGAAGGACGGTAGAGCCGTGCTACCCTGATGATGGCCAGAGGTGCAGAAGCTGGCAATATTGTCCCCCTGGCATAACATAATCCGGTCCTGCTCAGGTTAGCAGGGCAGGGATGTACCAGGTTACATATTCGAACCTCCTGGCAGGATTAGTAGGGTACGTTCAGGTTTACTGCAACTCAGTAAAGGATGATTCTTCCCTGTGATATTCTCTCAGTGAGAACAGTGTCCCCCACATAACTACACCAGGTGATAAAACCCTTTTCCCACCACCCCACTTCGTTTTAAGGATATTAACGTTACCAAAAAAGAAATCGAATGTTGTTTGTTAACGAAGAGAAAGTATTCAGTAGCCAAGATCTCAAAATTAAGATGCCATGTTGTAAGACCGATACATCATACTGGAACAGAAATCACAGCTACGGAAGCTCATAATCATCTTCCCAGCAGTCATTGAGCTGAGACAAAAAGGAAAAGAAAAACATAAACCACAGCAGAAAAACCACATTGAGTCAGAAGGCTTAAACCTTAGGACAATATTGAATGTTCTTAATACCGGATCCGTTATACCATGATGTGAATCTTTAGGGAAATCATGTCTATTCTGGGTTTAAGATCCTGCGACACTGCAGCTGGTAGATCAAACTAGCAAACAGCGTCCTCGTTTAGAGCTATTTGTAAAATTCTTCTGCCTAGGAGAGGGAGGAGGGGGGGGGGATTTACGAAAACCAAACTGGACTCATTTATGATATGGTGTGGTAGTTCTTCCTTAGCTCTACCTGTGGAATAGATTTTCTATTTTTACGAAAAGTCTCGAGTGTTTAGCATCAAATGACGTGTCTTCGTTGTGAAGATTTATTTATTTACTTTCTATGTATCGTTCTAAGGGTCTTGTGTAGTTTGCTTGATGAAATTCAATTTTTTGTAGCAGTCGCTGTGAATGTCTCCAGTCCTGTACACTTCGTCAGTGCCTGTCAACTATAACCTTCTCCTCGGCTAGCAGGAAGTCAAGACGCGTATGGAAAATAATCCTTTCATCGTACCAAAGAATTAAAGTTTAAAAAAACTTACGGAACACACATGTCTTGTTTCTCCGATAACTGCACAACCTCACCATGAATTCGCTATAAGGTAAAAACACCTCTGCTGAATCAAGGAAAGATGAAAAATTTCCTACCAAAGTCACAACACGAAATTCCTCATGAAACACCAACAACAACAACAAAAAATCATTCGTTTGTGAGACGTAGTTGATCTTGGGCGAATGAATGTGACAACAGAGCGAATGAATATGGGAACAGAGCGAATGAATATGGTAACAGAAATGACGAAGCATCAGCCATACACGGTACTGGTCAGGCCAGTTCCTGGGGTAGCCTCTCTCATGAACCACCAACTTCCATTGCTTGAGGAAACCCTTCCAAACATACGTGTCGCTACAGAGGAATATCTCAAGTGAGCCGCTAAACTATTCCTTGTCATCCTCTTGGGGCATTCCACGGTATCCAAAGACCATCAGCTTGAATGCTGCGTAAATCCTCTGGCCAGTCAAGCATTGAACGGCCTGGAGCCTGATGATTGTTGGATTACCATCAAGTTGAGTAACACACTTTTGGCATTATCACCAACAGTGGCAGTGAAATATGCATCAGACCTGTGAGCGTTGCATTCTACCAGCAGTCAACGATCTGCCAGAGTAGCAGATGCCCGAAGATTAGCACACTAAACGAGCTTCAGGCAATGGTGACCAGTGTGGTAGAATTACATGGGTGTGTAACTGGTGCGTGGAACCAAAAACGCAAGAGAGCTTTCTTCCCAGCCCAACACTCTTTTCCTAGGTAGTGACTGATTATATCCACAATAATTTACATCTGGACACTCAGAACAGGGTTGCACGCGCAGCTCTGAAGGGTGGCGTACTGAGCTGATAAGCTGGATAAAGAGGAACGTAATTTTCTCAGTTTAGTTACAGTAAAGTAAGTTCCGCTTTTAAATTTCAGACATAATCAGTCGATCAAATTGAATATATGTGCTTTTTTTTAGATGATATGACAAGCGTCTGTAATATCTTGTCATTAATGAGACCGTATTTCAATAGCAGTTGTTATTTCTCTGTTCAAGTAATCAGCAGGATCAACAAGCACCTGCTGAGAGATAGGGATAACCTAACATTGCTCCGGCTGCTGGTGGCCGTGAAGTGAAGCCTACTTCAACTGATCTGATACCGTCAGCAGTCCATAAATCTGCCTGGTCGTCGTAGCAGCACAGATCATCAGATTACTCTCGTATTACCACCAAATCGAGAAGGTAGAAAGGAGATGCTGCTGTCTGACCGTTCTATTCTGAGCATTATCCTCCACTGGCTTGGGGATAAGAATACCTGGCTGCCACACAGATGGGCCGGGGTTCGATTCTCGGGGTACATTGGTGAATAGTTTACACACACACACACACACACACACACACACACACACA
>JAYMFT010151339.1:0-12612 GCA_038088735.1 Panulirus argus
CCTCCCCTTTTAGTCGCCTCTTACGACACGCAGGGAATACGTGGGAAGTATTCTTCCTCCCCTATCCCCAGGGATAATATATATATATATATATGAATAAAGTAAGTTCAGTATGGTATTAACTTATTTCACTGTCTGTATTCAAAATAAACTATATAGTATGCAAAAAATGCACAGTAAATTTAAGTACTCATTCTTGAAAATAAAAGATGTTATGGATATTTTTCCAACATCAAACTCACATTGGAGTTGTCCAGATGTGAAGATCGGAAGCTTGCTCATGATTTGGCGTGCTGCATCACTTCTCGAAAGACCCACAAGGGCTCTGCATGCAAGACCCCTGATGCAGTCTGCATCTGTGATGGGCATCTTCTTGTGTAACACATTTAGAAGGTACTAAAAATGAAAGATACAAATATTCAAAAGACAGAAATAGAGGACATGATATTTCAATAAAAACCTACTAATCACAAGAATCTTTAATTATCAAAATATTACAACTTTGACTCACATAAAAAAGTATAGATCTTATACAGCTAATGATGTATGGACAATGAAATGGAGAATGCAAAACATTTATAACAGAGGCTTGCTTAAGTTATGAAATGCATCGAACTATTTAACTTGCAATCTTTCCTTCTGCAGCACAACTTTTACAAAACTTTTAGATAACACAGTCATTCAGACTAATCCCCCTTACAATAACATTTTTCCCATTTCACACCTATATCTGATTTTTTTTTCTGTCATTCATCTTTTCACTCACATCATGTACACTCACTTTCCATTTATTCTTCACTTATCCATTCTCGTAACACATTTGTACCACTTAAACATCCCCTTCCTTTTTTCTAACAACTCCCTTTAGTATCCTCTTTTTTGTGCTACATTAAAATCTAGACATCAGTCTCCCTTAGCCCAAACTCCTTCTTATGAGATCCACTGCCCATCCTCCATTCATCTGGGTTTTAAGCAATCTTAGTCAACCTCTGTTTATGAGTGGATGTTGCATATACCCATCCAGTAGCCACAGCTACATTTTTTATAATAATAATAACACCTTCCACAAAGCAAATCCGTCAACCTTATTATATGCTTTCCTTAGATCCATGAATGCCACAAAAATCTTTCTCTTTCTCAGAAGTATTTCTCACAAATTATTCTAAGCAAACACCTAATCCACCTTACCACACTGCTCCTCCTTAATCTAATGCTCTCTGCATGCCACCAGCCTCTCAATCATCATTCTCTCTTACAACTTACCAGGCATACTAAATAAACTTATACCACTGTAATTCAATTATTCAATCTTATCCCCCTTGCTTTTATAAAATGGCACAATACAGGTATTCTCCTAGTCATTAAGCATCTCACCTTTTAATTGTCAAAATTTCTTTTCTGCCAAACAGTTGCTCTGTTTAGACAAAGGACTGATCTATCCTTGTATGGAGTACGTCTCTCACATCTGGGGTGGTTCTAGCTCTGCATCCTTACTTGACAGAGAAGAGTTGAAAGCAGTCTGGCTCATCAACTCTCCCAGGCTAACTTAAAAACTTGACCCCACTTGCCCTATACTGCAATGTTGGTTCACCTTCCCTCTGCTAAAGATATTACTTTGGTTTTTATTCCCAAGAGCTGGCTGCTTAAGTGCACCCACCACTAGCAAGAACATGTAAAACTGAACAAGCTTCTACATCACATGATTACTGTAAGGCCATTGGCAACTCAAGGGAGGGCTGTTTGATAGTAAGGCCATTGGCAACTCAAGGGAGGGCTGTTTGATAGCTGTTTCTTTCTCTACACATCAGTGCTTTGGAACTCTACACTTACATGCCTTTCCCAATAAATATGACCTAAAAAAAAAAAAAAAAAAAAAAAAAGTTTTTCACATCCTCCAGAATTTGTAAAAAATTTTCCTTCTTTTCTTTTTCCATTTTATTAACCTCTTTACATTTCAATTAAGGCCCAGCCTTAGTGTGGACTTCTATCTGTAATTGGGGGGGAAGGCAAACATGTTTAAGTATGAGTCAATTCCTTCTGACAAGTCACTTACATACACTAAAAATAGCAGTAGGCCTAAAACCAATCCTATGGTACTCCACTCAGAACTTGCATGCATCCTTTCTTCCTTAACACACTGGTAATCCCCAATCCACTAATGGAGTTTACCCCTTACTCCTTTCTGTAGCTCTGGTTTCTCAATCAACCAATGGCGTAAAGCTTTAAAGGCATTCTGGCAGTCTAGGAACATGCAGTCAACTCATCCACCTGTTAAGTCTAATTTGTCGAAGAAGTTTAACAGATTTGTAATACACGACCTCCTTTCTCTTAAGCTGTGATGTCTCCCAGTTAAGAATTTTCTCCTTTGAAGGTGATTATTCTTTTGTTTTCTGATTATCATTTCCAGGGTTTTAAAAAAACACTCATCACTGAAATCAGTCTGTAGTTTAGTACAATTTCCTGGAATCCTTTCTTACAGGTTCTCATATTTGCCCTCTTACTCAGTTTTGGAACTAGCCCCTCTTCTGGTGTCCTACTGATTAGCATTTTAAGAGGCAGAGTAAATGCTTCAGCACATATTTTCACACAAACAGGAATACTTCATCAGGTGTGTGTGCTTTGCAAGGGTCAAGTAATTTAATAGCCTGATCCATCTATTTCTGCCAATCTTTATACTAACCAAGACGTCTTCCCCTTTTCACCTTTCTAATCCTTTTCCTGCCAATCTTTATACTAACCAAGACTTCTTCCCCTTTTCTCCTTTTTAATACTGGTGTAGTATTATACTCCATGAAAACACTGTTGAATGTGACATTAAGCTCTCATATATCTTCTTGTCTTCCTTAAGAGTTATTCCCTCTGATTCCCTTGGCCTGATTAATTGTACATTAACTGATAGTTTGCTCCTGATGAACCTATACAAAAAGGTTTGGGTTATCTTTTACCTTGCCCACAGTACTCTTATCACAACTTCTCTAAACCTCCCTCCTTACCTTGAAACTCTCATTTCTTGCTCTATGGTATCTTTTTCATTCTGACTGGCTTTAATGATGTTTCCATCTCTTCCACAGTATAACGCTGAGTTTTCTTGCTCTTTGGCATTGTATGGTGAACCATGCTTCTTTCCATTTTCATTCTTTCTCCTCTTTTAGTATTCCATGGCACCCATGTCATAATTCCTTTAAAGAAGATTTCACAAAACCTTCTATGTAGACCTCCTTTTTTCTAATTTACACGTGTAAAAAACTTGATCAGCTCTACCCAGCTACCTTTACTGTATTTCCTCTCAAATTTCTGTGCTTCCTCTGATCTCCCCTTGTATCTTTCTCCACCACACTGTAATACATTAATGCTCTTCCCCAAAGTGCTTTATATTTGATGGGTTCTATTTTCTTCCTGTCATGTGTGAAGATAAGGTCAAATTGTGATGGGATGTTGTCCCCCATAGATCTCGTAAGCTCCATGACTTGCTGATACAGGAAGTTCTGTGCATATTCAAGGAAATTGTACCTTCATGTCTCCAGTCTCTATGAGTATCCAAATTTTCCCAGTCTCTTTCCCTATATTTGAAATCACCCATCATCAATAATTTACAAATCTTCATTATGGAAGGGTCTCACTGCCTCCTTTAACATCCCAACTGTACTTGCACTCTTATCAATGGACATCTGCTCTATATTGCTATCAATCCTTGGAGGGCTATGTTCTAACAGCCATCCCCTTAAGGGAGTGGCATCAGAAATACAGATAGATAGATAAACTATTCATATCTTCTTCCCACCAAGATTTCACCCATTATATACTGTATGAAGATGCCTTTCATTATTATTTCCTGAAATTTAATGTACAATCATCACTTATTTGTGATTCCTTATTAGCACCATACCCCATTTGCTGTCATGTCCACTTCCATGTATCTAAAACACTTTGCTTCCTCCATATTTTTCTCCATTCAATCTCATGCCCCAACAAACCTGTCCCTCAACTCTACTAAAGCTAATAACCTTGCTTTTATTCACATTTACTCTCAACTTCCTCTTTTCATACACCCTTCCAAACTCAGTCATCAACTTCTGCAGTTTCTCACTTGAATCTGTCACTAGTGCTGCATCATCAAGCAAACAACTGACTCACTTCTCAGGTCCTCTCTCCAAAACTTTCCCATTTATATCCCTCACCAGCTCATCCATAAATAAATTTACAACATTGGTGACATCATACACCCCTGCCACAAACCAACCTTCACTTGGAACCATTCACTCTCCTCTCTTCCTACTTGAACACATGTCTTTCACCCTTAATAAAAACTTCTCACTCTTTCCAGCAATCTTTCCTCCCACACCATATATTCTTAAGACCTTCCACAAGGCATCTCTATCAACCCTCTCGTATGCTTTCCCCAGATCCAAAAATACCACATACAAATCCATCCATTTCTCTTTTTCTTACACACATTCTTTAAGGCAAACACCTGATCCACTCATCCTCTACCACCTCTGAAACCACACTGCTCATCCCCAATCTGATGCTTTGTACATGCCTTAACCCTCTCAGCCGTTATCCTCTCATACAACTTACCAGGTACACTCAACAAACTTATACCCCTGCAGTTTGAGCAATCACCTTTATCCCCCTTGCATTTATACAGTGGCACTAAACATGCATTCCATCAATCCTCAGGCACCTCAACATGATCCTTACATACAAAGAAAATCCTAACTAGCCAATCAACAACACAGTCACCCCATTTCTTAATCAATTCAACTACAAATCCAGCCACCTTGCCACATTTAATCTTATGTAAGGCTTTCACCACCTCTTCTTTCTTCACAAAGCAACTCTCCATGACTCTCACTTCGCATACCAACCCAACCCAAACATCCTATATCTGTCACACTATCATCAAAAATGTGCATTACATGTAACAGCTATAGAATGGATGTGAACAGATGCAGCTTTTCTTCATCTGTTCCTGGCACTACCTCACTAACATGGGAAACAGTGACCACGTAAGAAAGAAAATATGTACCCTAGCCTAAGCCAGTTTTATCAACCAAACCCTAAGAGAGGATGAAAAGCTGGGCTGACTGTAGACTGAATGCTGCAACCAGGATTCAAACCCACGCACTTGATCCCAGGCTGCCCGTGAATGCATCACTGTCAGCGAAACTAATTGCTACACCAGCCACATGAACATTTTTTCTAACCTGTCTCATAATTTCTAACCTATCTAAGGAATCATATATGATATTGTAAAATATTGCTAATGGAGGGGAAGAGTACTGGAAGGACAGAAATGGGAGTAAAATGCTTGGAATGGTGTATGCAAGGGAGACATGTAAGGACAAAAATAAATGGAGACTTTTGCTGTGACCACTCCCATAATGGGAGTTCCCAGAGGGAACAGGTGTCAGCAATACAGATAGATAGACAGATGGCTAATGCATTGTTCAATCTATATGAACAGTCTACTTACATAAATGATCACCAAAGCACACCACAATTTCCTCAAGTGCACCTCATTTTAACTTATTTACAGTGCTATAATTGATAATGAAAATAATTTTAAGTAATACAAATGCAATATTCAGCCCATATAAATCATCAAATCACTCTATGCAAATGTGCAACATATGGTGCAATAACTCTCGGATTCATTGCCATTGCAACAAGTACTGTATATACTCGTAAGAAAGTCAATTTTGACTAAAAATACACATATTATTCTTGGATCAGAAATTTGTAAGTTTTCATACACCTCCTTAACAAGTTGACATTAGTCTTTCAAGGACAGGAGATTAATACTCTCAGAACCTAAATACAATCTTGGGAACATTTCATGATGAGAAAGCATCAAAGAAGAATAATATTACTGACCTTAGTTCAATCAGGTCATGCTTACAATCTAACATAACTTTTTGTCTTAAAGTATATTTATCAAACCAGAGAAAATTTTATTCATCCATGGGAATAGGGGAGAACGAATACTTCCCACGCATTCCCTGTTTGTCGCAGAAGGCAACTAATTTTTTTTTTTTTTTTTTTTTTTTTTTTTTGTGTGTGTGTGTGTGTGTGTGTCCTCTTTTTCAACTTTTGCACCATTCTCTTGACTTCCTGCTGCTTTCCCTTATACATCTCCCAGTCATTTGCACTCCTTCCTTGTAAGTATCTTTCACTAACAACTTTATTTCTTCATCCCACCACTCACTACCCTTCCTAATCTGCCCACCTCCCACCTTTCTCATGCCACATGCATCTCTTGCACATTCCATCCCTGCTTCCCTGAATACATCTCATTCCTCACCCACTCTCCTCACTTCACTTGTTCTCACCTTTTGCCATTATACACTCAATCTCTCCTAATATTTCTTCACACAAGTCTCCTTTCGAAGCTCACTCACTCTCACCACTTTCTTCTCTACATTCTCTCTTCTTTTTGAAAACCTCTACAAATCTTCATCTTCGCCTCTACAAAGTAGTGATAAGACATCTCACCAGCTGCCCCTCTCAGCACATTAACATCCAAAATTCTCTGTTTTACACGCTTATCCAGCAGTACATAATCCAATATTGCCTGTTGATCATCTCTTCTACTCACATATATATACTTTTGAATGTCTCTCTTTTGAACCAGTTATTCCCAATCACTAGTCTTTTTTCAGCACACAAATCCACAAGGTCTTCACCATTTCCATTTACAACACTGAAAACCCTATGTGCACCAATTATACCCTCAACTGCCACATTACTCACTTCCAAATTTGAATCACCTATCACTAATACACGATCTCGTGCAACAAAAGTGCCGACACACTCATTCAGTTGCTCGCAAAACATTTGCCTCTCAAGATCTTTCTTCTCTTGACTAGGTGCATAATCACTAATGATCACCCACCTCTCACCAAGAACAGATGACGCAGCCAAACGGGGAGTGCTCATCATGTCGGATGCCTCAACTGAGGTGTCTGAGGTTTTACACATCAGTATTCACCTTTTCTCTCTCTTTTAAGTAGTGAAATTCAAAAACATAAGAAACGGGGAAGACACTATTTCATTCTTTTGTTGGACCCACTGCTGGGAGAATGTTAAGAGGCAAGTGTTTCGTGAGCTGCAGTGTGAGTGTGTCAGCAGTTTTGGTGCATGAGACTGGGTACTGGTGATGGGTGATTTGAATGCGAAGGTGAGGAATGTGGCATTTGATCGTATAATTGGTGAACATAGAGTATTTAGTATAGTGAATGGAAAGGGTGAATAGCTTGTGGATTTGTGTGCTAAGAAAAGACTAGTGTCTAGGAATACTTGGTTTAAAATAAGAGAAATTCAAAAGTATGGCTTTATGAGTAGGAAAGATAGTCAACGGGTATTATTAGATTTCGTATCAATTAATAGGAGTGTAAAACAGCGACTTTTGGATGTAAATGTACTGAGAAGGGCAGCTGGTGGGACGTCTGATCGGTATGTTGTGAAGGCGAAGGTGAAGATGTGTAGAAGTTTTCAACAAAAGAAGAGAGAATTGTTTGGGAGAAGAGAGTGGCGAAAGTAAGTGAGCTTCGGGAGGAGAATTGTGTGAAGAAATATCAGGAGAGATTGAATGTACAATGACAAAAGGTGAGAGCAAATGAAGTGAGGGGAGTGGGTGAGAAATGGGATGTATTTAGGGAAGTAATGATGGTATGTGAGAGATGTGTGCAGTATGAGAAAGGTGGGAGGTGGGCAGATTAGGAAGGGTAGTGAGTGGAGAGATGAAGAAGTAAAGTTCTTTGTGAAAGAGAAAAGTGAGGCGTTTAGACGATTCTTAAAAACAGTGGAAATGACTGGGAGATGTATATGAGAAAGCGGCTGGAGGCCAAAAGGAAGGTGCAAAGGTTGAAAAAGAGGGCAAATTAAAAGTAGGGGTGAGAGAGTATCGTTAAACTTCAGGGAGAATGTAAAGCATTTTTGGAAGGAGGTAAATAATGTGCGTAAGACAAGAGAACAAATAGGAACATCGGTAAAGGGGGCAAGGGGGTAAGGGATAACAGGTAGTGATGGAATGAGAACGGGATGAAGTGAGTATTTTCAAGAATTTTTGAATGTGTTTGACGATAGAGTGGCAGATGTAGGGTGTATTGGTCGGGGTGGTGTGCGATTTGAGAGAGTCAGGGAAACTGGTTTGGTAGAGAGAGAGGAGGTGGCGATAGCCTTACTGAAGATGAAATCCGGCAAGGCATTGGGACTGGATGGTATTGCTATTGAATATATTAAGAAAGAGTGTGACTCTGTTGCTGATTGGCTGGTAAGAATATTCAATGTATGTATGGATCATGGTGAAGTGCCTAAGGATTGGTGGAATGCAGGTATAGTTCCATTGCACAAAGGCAAAGGGGATAAATGTGAATGTTCAAATTACGGAGGTATAAGTTTGTTGTTTGTTTCTGGAAAACTGTAGGGAGGATATTGATTGAGAGAGTGAAGGCATGTACAAAGTATCAGATTAGGGAGGAGCAGTGTGATTTTAGAGGCGGTAGAGGATGCGTGGATCAGGTGTTTCCTTTGAAGAATATATGTGAGAAAAACAGGAAAAAAAAGATTTATTTGTATGTAGCATTTATTGATCTGGAGAAGGCATATGATAGGTTTAATAGAGAGGTTTTGTGGAAGGTCCTAGAAATATATGGTGTAGGATGTAGTCTACTAGAAGCAGTGGGAAGTTTTAATCGAGGGTGTAAGGCATGTGTACGAATAGGTTAAGAGGAGAGTGACTGGTTCCCAGTTATGGTCGGTCTGCGGCAAGAGTATGTCATGTCCTCATGGTTGCTTAATTTGTTTATGGATGGAGTGGTTAGTGAAGTAAATGCAAGAGTTTTGAAAAGAAGGGCGAGTATGCAGTCTGTTGGGGTGGAGAAGGCTTGAGAAGTGAGTCAATATTTGTTTGCCGATGATACAGCACTGGTGGCTGATTCGATTGAGAAGCTCACTTACTCTCACCACTCTCTTCTCCCGACATTCTCTCTTCTTTCTTGAAAACCTCTACAAATCTTCACCTTTACGTCCACAAGATAGGGATCAGACATCAAACCCGCTGCCTCTCTCAACACATTCACATTTAAAAGTCTCTCTTTTACACGCACATCAATTAATATATTATCCAATAATTCCCGTTGACCATCTCTGTTATTCACATACGTATACTTCTAAACATCTCTTTTTAAACCAGATATTCCCAGTCAGTAGTCTTTTTTGCAGCACACAAATCCACTAGCTCTTCACCATTTCCATTCACAACACTGAATACCTCGTCTTTTTTTTTTATTTTGTTATATGCACCAATTATATCCTCAACTGCCACATTACTCACCTTCGCATCTAAATCACCCATGACTAATACCCGGTCTTGTGCACCATAACTGCTGACACACTCATTCAGCTGCTCCCAAAATACTTGCGTCTCAAGATCTTTCTTCTCGTGATCAGGTGCATAAGCACTAATGATCGCCCATCTCTCTCCAAGAACAGATGATTTAGCCAAACGGGGAGTGCTCATCATGCTGGATCCCTTAGACTGAGGTGTCTGAGGTTTTAGACACTAGTATTAACTTTTTTCTCTCTTTTAAGTAGCGAAATTCCCAAACATGAGAAATGGAGAAGTACATAATTTCGTTCTCTTGTAATACCCACTGCTGGGAAAATCTTGAGAGGCAAGTGTTTTAAGTGCAATGTGAGTGTATCAACAGCTTTGGTGCACGAGACTAGGTATTGGTGGTGGGTGATTTGAATGCGAAGGTGAGTAATATGGCAGTTGAGGGTATAATTGGTGAACATGGGGTATTCATTATAGTGAATGGAAAGGGTGAATAGCTTGTGGATTTGTGTGCTGAAAAAAGACTAGTGTCTGGGAATACTTGGTTTAAAAAAAGAGACATTCACAAGTATGCGTTTGTGATTAGGAAAGATGGTCAACGGGCATTATTAGATTTCGTATTAATTGATAGGAGTGTAAAAGAGCGACTTTTGGATGTAAATGTACTCAGAAGCGCAGGTGGTGGGACGTCTGATCTTTATCTTGTGGAGGCGAAGGTGAAGATTTGTAGACTTTTTCAACAAAAGAAGAGAAAATTGTCTGGAAGAAGTGAGTGGCGAGATTAAGTGAGCTTCGGAAGGAGAATTGTGTGAAGAAATATTAGGAGAGATTGAATGTAGAATGGCAAAAGATGAGAGCAAATGAAGTGAGGGGAGTGGGTTAGAAAAGGAATGTATTTAGGGAAGTAGTGATGGCATGTGAAAGAGATGTGTGTGGTATGAGAAGTTGGGAGGTGGGCAGATTAGGAAGGGTAGTGAGTGGAGAGATGAAGAAGTAAAGTTCTTAGTGAAAGAGTAAAGTGAGGCGTTTGGACGATTCTTAAAAACAGTGGAAATGACTAGGAGATGTATAAGAGAAAGCGGCTGGAGGTCAAAAGGAAGGTGCAAAGTTTGAAAAAGAGGGCAAATGAGAGTTGAGGCGAGAGAGTATCGTTAAACGTCAGGGTGAATGAAAAGCTTTTCTGGAAGGAGGTAGATAATGTGCGTAAGACAAGAGAACAAATAAGAACATCGGTAAAGGGAGCAAGAGGGTAAGTGATAACAGGTAGTGATGAAATGAGAAGGGGATGGAGTGAGTATTTTCAAGGATTTCTGAATGTGTTTGATGATAGAGTGGCAGATATAGGGTGTATTGGTTGGGGTGGTGTGCGATGTGAGAGAGTCAGGGAGGTTGGTTTGTTAGAGAGAGAGGAGGTGGCGATAGTCTTGCGGAAGATGAAATCCGGCAAAGAATCGGGACTGGATGGTATTAATGTTGAATTTATTAAGAAGGAGGGTGACTGTGTTGTTAACTGGTTGGTAAGAATATTCAGTGTATGTATGGATCATGGTGAAGTGCCTGAGGATTGGCGAAATGCATGTGTAGAGCCACTGTACAAAGGCAAAGGGGATAAAGGTGAGTGTTCAAACTAAAGAGGTATAAGTTCGTTGAATATTCCTGGAAAACTGTATGGGAGGGTACTGATTGAGAGGGTGAAGGCATGTACAGATTATCAGATTGGGGAGAGGCAGTGTGGTTTCAGAAGTGGTAGAGGATGTGTGGATTAGGTATTTGCTTTGGAAAATTTATGGGAGAAATACTTTGAAAAACAGATAGATTTGTTTGTAGCATTTATGGATCTGGAGAAGTATATGATAGGGTTGATAAAAATGCTTTGTGGAAGGTCTTAAGAATATATGGTGTGGGAGGTAAGCTGCTAGAAGCAGTGTGAAGTTCTTATCAAGGGTGTAAGGCATGTGTATGAGTAGGAAAAGAGGAGAGTGGTTGGTTCCCAGTGAAAGCTGGTCTGTGGTAGAGGTGTGTGATGTCCCCATGGTTGTTCAATTATGGATGGGGTGGTTATGGAGGTATATGCATGAGTTTTGGAGAGAGAGGCAAGTATGCAGTATGTTGGGAATGATAGGGCCTGGGAAGTGAGTCAATTGTTGTTCACCAATGATACAATAATGGTGGTTGATTCGAGTGAAAAACTGCAAAAGTTGATGACTGAGTTTGGAAAAGCGTGTGAAAGGAGAAAGTTGAGAATAAATGTAAATAAGAGCAAGGTTATTAGGTTGAGCAGGGTTGAGGGACAAGTTAGTTAGGATGTGAGTTTGAATGGAGAAAAATTGGAGGAAGTGAAGTGTTTTAGATATCTGGAAGTGGACTTGGCAGCAATTGGAAGCATGGAAGCAGAAGTGAGTCATAGGGTGGGGCAGGGGGGTGAAGGTTCTGGGGGTGATGAAAAATATGTGGAAAGAAAGATCGTTATCTCAGAGAAAAAATGAGTATGTTTGAAGGAATAGTAGTTCCAACAATATTATGTGGTTGTGAGGCATGGGCTATAGATAGAGGTGTACAGAGGAGGGCGGATGTGTTGGAAATGAAATATTTAAGGACAATAAGTGGTGTGAGTAATTTAAGTAATTTAAGGGTAAGAGAGATGTGTGGTAATATAAAGAGTGTGGTTGAGTGAGGAGAAGAGGGTGTGTTGGAATGGTTTAGACATATGGAACGAATGAGTGAGGAAAGGTTGACAAAGAGGATATATGTCTCGGAGGTGGAGGGAACAAGGAGAAGCAGGAGACCAAACTGAAGGTGGAAGGATTGAGTGAATGGGATTTTGAGCGATCAGAGCCTGAACATGCAGGAGGGTGAATGGCGTACATGGAATAAAGTGAAATGGAACAATGTTATATACTGGGGTCGATGTTCTGTCAGTGGACTGAACCAGGGCATGTGAAATGTCTTGGGTAAACCATGGAAAGGTCCATGGGGCCTGGATGTGGATGGGAAGCTGTGGATTTGGTGCTTTACACATGAGAGCTAGAGACTGAATGTGAGCGAATGTGGCCTTTTTTCATCTGTTTTCTGGCGCTACCTCGCTGATACAGGGGATGGCGATGGTGTTTCCTGTGGGGCAGGGTGGCGCTATGAATGGATGGAGGCAAGCAATTATGAATATGTACATGTGTATACGTGTATATGCACATGTATATATATGTATGTATATATGTATATATTGTTATGTATATGTTTGTATTGTGCATATATGTGTGTGTATATGAGTAGAT
>JAYMFT010151350.1:0-12612 GCA_038088735.1 Panulirus argus
CTAACACCCTTGATTCACTGGTAGTTACGGTTGAACTTGGTAGTTCCAGTTCAACCAAGAATAACTGTAGCTAATTCTTCGACCTTACAGTATGTGTGCGTGTGTGTGTGTGTGTCAGCACCTACTTGTCATTAGCTATTTGTACTGTACTGAGCGGGCCCCATCTCTTGAACATTCTCTACTCTTAAATTCATATATTTTTTCTACATTAGCCACGTCTTCAGTTATTCTGTCCCATTCCTCCTCTACTCTTACACCATAAAAGAACTTCGTTACATCTTTCTTAACAAGTTTCTCTCTTTAAGTCTCTGTCCTGTGTTGTGCCCTATTTCCTTCCGGCACTCGAAGACCTACTCACTGTTCACGTCATCGATCTGTTTTTAAAAACAGGAAGATTGTGATCAGGTCACCCGTCACTCTTCTCTCCTCCAAGGAAGCCTATAGTCTTACCCCTTAGCTCATCTACCTCAATTTTGGCACCATCTTTGTTGCCCTCCTCTAGACTTTCTCTTATTACTTTCTTTGCTTTTCGTGCAACAGAAAGAAAAAAGAATCCTTTCTTTGTGTGTGTGTGTGGGTGGGTGGGTTCGTCCTAAAAAAATTAGAAATGTAGATGAACAGAAAAGCTATTTGGATGTGTAGATAAAGTAGAGATAAGTGTAAATCCATATCTACAAAATAGATTTAAAATGATATATTTACAGGAAAATATTCAACTGGATTTACCAGGTGTGTGTGTGTGTGTAAGGGCATTCGAGACTGTGTAAAAAAAAATTGAAGGTAAAAGGAAATTTTTGTTTGGGTGAGAACCAAGAAAGTGTTGTATTCGGCGTCAGTCGGCGTGTGGTACGTGTTTTCGTTCTCTTTCCTCTTCACTCCTTAGAAACCTCGTGATCTAACGTGGCGTCTCCAAGGTGTTCACAGTCACTAGAAACCTGCTGATTACACGTGTTATCTTCAAGAATTTCTCCATTATTATTATTATTATTATTATTATTATTATTATTATTATTATTATTATAATCATTATTATTATTATCATTATTATTATTATTATTACTGTTATGTTTATCATTATCATTATTATTATTATTATTACTGTTATGTTTATCATTATCATCATTATCATTATCATTACTATTATTATTGGTATTATCATTATTGCTATTATCTCTATCATTATCATTATCATTATTATTACAGCCTGCAGCTCTTCTCCTTTCCCTTTTTCCCTGGACATCTCACCATAACAAACCCCACGTATGAGCAACGAAAATGGACCCAGATTGTCTCCTTGAGGGACTCGTCCCCTCTGGACATTATAGCGAGCACCCACGTCAGCCACTTATACTCCGCCATGTTATATAAGACTCATAACGTTCTTCCTCATTTACTGACTTTAACTTTCAAATATTCATTATGGCTGCTTCACTACCTTGCCTCTCTCCTCAATTGATCACATCGGCTGCTGCTAAACTTCCTTCTTCAACAGATCCGCACATCTAGTATTCACGCAAAATATTCTTTCATTTTCATCCTTTCCTGAGTCCCATGATAACATACGTACTCTCATCTTTCGTTTTCTTTATATTTATTGTAATTGTAGTGACGCTCACATGCAGTTGTGGGAAATCAATGATATTCTAAGTTCTTCGGTATGATGATAATCATTCTTCATCTCTCGTCCACACCACGGAGACGTGATCTACCTCTGTATTTACGGATAATTAGCCATTACATCAGGAATCTGTTTCATATGAGGAAGTCATCCTCTCTCTCGTAGCATTTTCTGAGTGTGTTGTGTTCATCAGCGAGTGAACTCTAACGCACTCATTCTGTATCTCACTCTGACTCACTGATGGACTTGGCCCACGCTTCTTCAACATCCACCTATCCCAGGAAAGCAGTCATCCCTCCCACATTTTCACACACTTCCCTCTTTAACGTCATTACCTCTCGTTCTGTCCCGTTTTCTCCTTGTTCTGTTTATTCTATCTGCTCTGAGAATCTTTTCCTCTGAAACAAACCAGATCCCCGCAGCAGTATGCAGTATTTTCTGTACTGAAGCTTCGCTAATGTGTATTGCCGTCGGCAAGTGTTGCTCCATCAACACTGACCTCACTTATACGCTTGTATTTCCCTCCTCATTAAACATAATGTTATCTCATGCAAATATAATCAGTGTAGAATACATTTACTCATATTTCAGTCTCTCTGACAATAGATTTCATGACGAAGTTAATTATTTTCTGTAAGTATAGGTCAGTTGGTCCCAAAGTGTAGGTCAGTTAATCCCAAAGTGTAAATGAACGTGTTATAGCATTACCGTATTCAGCGTTAATATCTGTCTGTTACTCTGTGTGACAATCCTTCCATCTTCAGTCTCAGACTTGATGCATGGAAGGTCAGTTTACCTTCTTCCTTCACTACTTCCTTTATCATTTATCATATTCTCCCTACCGCATCATGGAGCAGGGCTCCTGTAGGGGACCAGCACCAGAGACGTCAAAACAGCTGGAATACATCAAAATCTATTATGTAGTGTTCATCGTCTGTGTCCCCCGTTTTCGTTCATCGAGACTTTGGCACTTCGTACATCCTGATGTAAACACCAGCATCCGTGTTTTCTTTTCTTCCTTTAAAGATAAATAAAGAAAACGGAACTCAGTATCCAAATCGTAAAGCTAAAGGAAACTTTAAGTTCATTGTAAGCCACATCTGCCTTGCACATCAGGTGCCCCGCACATGCTGATCTGTCTCCACATCTTGTCTGGGATGAGAGTTGTGGAGCTGAGCTCGATTGTGCGTAAAAATTTCCCTTCTCAAAACTGCAGGATTTCCTTTCTACCTTACCTCACCCTCCCTCAGTTCGCTATGAAACTTACCATTTTTATTCACCATGAATAGTTTAGCCCCGGGAGAGGAACCAGTTGGATCCAGTCATTTCTTCAGGAACTCTGTCGCTTTGGACCCCAAGACAAGTAAGTTCAGCCGCAGTAAAAGTAAGTTTTGTTGTACACTCCACATCCGAACGACCAGTTGTGGTCCACAGAGGCTAAGCGCTGGCCCTCAGCTCCACAGAAGTGGCCACAGAATTGTATAGTTTGTTTCCAAATCCAGGAACTAGGAGGACGACCAACAGGGGGATGCAGTTCCATCCACAAACATCACTTGAACTTCTCAAACAACTCTTAATTGCAAGTTTGGATTTTTCTTGCCGCTTAGTATCCGGGAGTTTGGATTTCAGAATAGAAACAAGAGTTGCCTAAGGAATATGGTTGTCTGAATCATAAGACCAGCCACA
Organism: Panulirus argus; assembly: GCA_038088735.1. Classification (NCBI taxonomy): domain Eukaryota; kingdom Metazoa; phylum Arthropoda; class Malacostraca; order Decapoda; family Palinuridae; genus Panulirus; species Panulirus argus. The sequence goes on from JAYMFT010151350.1 coordinate 3,305, forward strand.
TATCTTCCAGGAATATCTTCTATGGTCCAGACTTTTGATTCCAGAGCCACAAGTACAAGCAATAACCAGCAGCCAACCACACAGTGCCCCATATTTCTTCAGAAAACTCATCAGGGTTGAACTTGATACCCGGAGGAAAAATAACTCCGAAGGTTTAAATTGGTTTCCCAGAAAAAGCAATCTGAAATTCCTCAAAGAAAAAAAAAAAAAGAAACAAATATATTAGATTTCCGGAATTCAATTGAATAGAATAAAATAATAGAATTGGTTCAATGAATAACCATTCAGATGTTTCATTCCCTCAGGAAAAGAAATGAAAGAAAGAATGAAATTTTAAAGTGTTGCAAAACTTTTGGATTTCAGAGATACGTAGGCGAGAGCGAACGCCATAGAGTTTTGGAGAGGATGAAAAGAGACAGGAAAGAGCGAACGCAATAGACACAGGAGAAGTGAACGAAATAGAAATATGAATGAGTGAACGCCATACACGTGAGAGAGTTAAGAGTATAGAGATAGCAGAGAGTAAACGCCACGGAGAGGAAAGAGTTAGCTCTAAAGAGACAGGAGAGATCAAACAACGTAAAAGTGAGCACCTTAGGAGACACTGAGCGCCATAGAGACTGGACAGGGCGAACACCATAGAAGCATCGTGTTTGAAAAGAAGCGGAGATATGAACACAGATATCTCAAGCAAAACAACCATGTACGTAGAGTACTTGGGAACGACAGATGACAGGTGACCAGATGATCTATGTCCAGGTTATGTGCTGGAGGATAGTAATAGTATCCTACGCTCCTAGTTTATATGGATGCAGATTGGATACTACAGCAGAAGGCTCCTCCCCCATCCACCATGTACAGTAAATAGAGAGAAAACACTGACATGGAAATGTGATAAGAAAGGAGGAGGTTCCGGGTTAGTAGAGGCTATACAGTGTACTGTCGGTAATGGATTACTGTCAGATTACGGAAGCCACAGACCCCAGCCCCGGCCACAGACCCCAGCCCCGGCCATAGACCCTAGCCCTGACTACGGACCACGTCCCTGGCCACAGAAACTCCTAGTCTTGACTGTTCAGTAAGAATTCACAGATCTTTTTTTGATACAATCGATGTTTAATACACAGTATTAGTACTGTAGTAAGTTTATGTTGAAGAAACTCTAGTATCAGTCTGAATAGCTTATGTTAATCTTTATTAACATTGTTCTTAGTTTTTGTTAGATACATTTTGTTTATCTTATATTTGAATGACTGTATTACTATTTATGCTAATTTCCTGAACTATGAGTCATGCAAATACGACACTGAATTAAGCAGGCAACTATACGACAAAGTCAAGCATATGAATCCTATTCATTTACGGAAAAGTAACGGAAATAATGGCTAGTGTTTTGTTGTAACAACATCGCTGCTCCACCTATCATAGATACAGTATTCCACTGACATTAGTTAATAATTAAGAAGAACCACTAATTCATAGTTCCTGTCTTATACTCACTGAAATTGGCTCTTGGACACCATTTAATTGCCGAGTCTCGTAGTGATGGAACAAGTTTACTCAAACGTATTTGATGAAAGATTCATTCACCCGCCAACGCTGGCAGCGATATCGATCCGTCCATAAAAACTTCCATCTTAACTGTCATGATTATTATAGTTTGTTTCTCGTGAGGAAGGAACTTCGTAAGGAGCGGTAACTCCTCCAGGAGCGGGTCAGGGTTCAGACGATTCCCTCACCACTTCTCTCTAAACTAACTTTCCCCATTTTGCTTCATTAGTTTGGAAATGTTTCTGCTCGTTACCTTGAGATTACCGATGCCGTGCTGGTCAATTAGTGATGCAAATTACTCGAACTGACACATACGATATTGGTCGCAACTCCATCAACAATTCATGGAGCTCCGTGCAAGGATAGAGCCGCATTCATGGCGAAGTGTCTGTAATTTTTCTTTTGCCGGTCGAATCATCGGTTGTTACTGTTTCATGTGAATGTTTCGCTCATTTACCTTATGGGTCCTGTAAATGCCTCTGCTTCTTCATCATAGAATAGGAATATATTTAGATAAATGGTTTCATTTGCACACTTGAATTAAGGTTATCGATCCCATATCCCGATCACCTGTTGTGTGGGACGGGGCTGGTCCAGTGGCGCCACCACTGGTGAGTAATTAGACCCGTAGCGTGGGGTCAGGCTGCTTCAGTGGGTTTACAACTGAATATTTTTGTATTTTCTTGAATAAAAGGCAGAACTGTATCTCCCGAGAGACGGTGACGTACATTTAAGATCATGATAATGTTAACAAACATCTGGACCACAACGTATTGGTACTATACCTTAAATTTTTTTACATGGAAGATAATGTAAATCCAGCCACCTGCTCTTGTTCAACTCGTCTTCGCCTTCCACGAAGTTCCTCCAGAAAACCAAGATCCTATAATCACCCCTGCTCCCCACGCTGCATTCGACCTTATTTAGCATTGTCTCTCAGAGTCGTCTCCCCAGCATGACTCTTCCAGTAACACAATATACTCTTCTTCGCCTCAAGGAATATCATTCACACTACGGATCTATGCATGGTTCAAAAGATGGATTTGAAAACGCGCTTTTGAAAGAAATGACAACTTTGGAAGACTTTGATATCTTCCTTCACAGACATACCAGGGAAAAATCGGTATGGTCCCTTGTGACTCATGCATACCAGTGGAGGCTTTATGTATGCCTCTAGAGCATTCCTCCGGCATACTAGGGAAGATTGCTGTATGCTTCTTATACCCCAAGCATACCAGGCGAGCGTCTATATGGTTCCCATGACCCAGGCATACCAGGTGAGCAATTAGAGGATAAAGAGCATTTTGCCTGTCATTCGCAAGTGCTTGTTAGACGGACTTTCCTGTCATATACTGCACACGCACTCAAGGGTAGGAGTGTGTTCTGGATCACTCAACACACTCTTATGGATTATTGTGTGGTGGATCAAGGAACGCTTCAGTATGGCATTTCCGCCTTCACCAAAAGGAAGGAAAATGTGGAGTTTCCAGACAATAAATCCATTACTTTATTTTTCTTTCATGTTCTATGGTAATGGCTCTGAAGTGCATGGAAGTGAACACTATTCAACACATCGTTACGGAAACATACCTCAGTCAGATACACTCATGTGAAACAGAAACTTCTGTTCTCTTTCTCTTTTGTTGACCACGTCAACTTTATTCGTGAGTGTTAATCACTCGATTGTTATGTTCCACAGAAGACATCAATCAACTCCAGCGATCTTAACTGTAAAGGCATTATCGTAAGTCTTGTTAGTGATCTGCGATATATTGTAGATGTCGTTGTGAGTGATAGATGGAGAAGGTGAGGACGATAGATAGGTAGAAAAGGTTGTCCACCAGTAAGCAGGGGCCGCCAGGGGGGGAGGATGGATCTCTTGTCCTCTTACAACTGTCTCCAGATATCCTTCTGAATCTCGTCGTAGGAATTCTGGGGAAACCCGGGGATGCCCTGGAACGCTCGGAGATTCATGGGAAAGCCCGGGAACGCCTGGAGATTCATGGGAAAGCCCGGGAAGGCTCATGGACGCCCAGTGGGTCCGGAAACGCTTAGGGACGTTGAAAGACGTAAAGGGAAGGCTGGAGAAACCGGGCGACGTCCTAGGAAGTCAGAAGAAGTCCGAGGACATCTTGGGAAGTACGGTGACATCAGAGTAAGTCCGAGAGGTCCACAGACGCCCGGGAAAGACTTACCCAAACCTTCTCAAACCTAAGGGCTTTCCCAGCGTGTCTCATGACGCGTGTGGTGGAGGGACGGGTCTCCCCTCACCATGTGGTCAACTGCGACATGTAATACATCCTCCCGGGTCGGTGACAGGGGCGCTCTGGTGTCATATGACAAGCTGGACATATCCCTCTGTGTCGGATCGTCACCGCTGGCACGTGAGGAGCTTGACACCCCAGAGATACCTGTTGTCTTGACCGTGAGATATCAAGAGATAAGATCTCAAAGGATTTCACTCAAATTAAAGTCTCCAGTTCGTTGGTAAATATACGCATAATAACAGCATCTTTCTTTATGCAGTTCACTGTTTGTAGTTCCACTTCACTCTAGGAAACTCTGGCACTGCCGAAGGGCCTTAGAACAAACAAGCAACGACGTACATTTTCCATATTTCTGAAACAAAAATTCATAAGATCTAGAAGAGAAAGATAAAAAAGGATAGAAGCTGCTTGAATTTTATGTAGTGGGAGGGAGATCACTGCCCACGTTTCTCCGTGTCGTATACGGTACCTAAGTCCGGCAAGGGTGAGGGTGGGAGATAAAAGTCCTCCTTTACTGTATTATTACATTCTAAAAGTAAGAATGGAAGAAGGAACCAAGAGCAGCTATTAAGCTGAAGGCTCTGCCCTCTGTTTTTGATATTAGCTCAGTAAGACGAGGAAGGTAGTGAACCGACCCACGCAATACTCCTGAACAAACCCTTAGAAACACTTCGGCTGGCGCATTGCCCGGCCCGAGAGCCATGGGCGTTGTGGTGTTTCACAATACTTCCTCCAGACCCTCGCTGGAACCTAGTTCCAGGCGAGCGCTGGGTTGCTCCAGAAGGTCCAGCAAGTAATGGCATCAACGCTGAGGATACAACAGGGGTTCTGGTTTTTCGTGAGGCGCTCCTCATTCCGCCGTGGTCAGATCTCCCGCGATTTCCCGACACGCGAGACGAAGCCTGACATCCCACCTGACGACGCAGGATCGACAAGGATCAAAGGCTGGGATGAGGTTTCACACCTCCTGTCCCGGCCAACTGGACTACATATATTAGCGATATCGACTCACGGAAGCCAGACTAACACAGGCCCTCATTACGCATTTCAGAGCCTCAGTATAGCGACCCAGCCAGGGAATGCAAGCTGCATGATCGGCTCGTGTCACATGCCACACGAAATGTACGAATCAAACAACATAAAACCTAAACATATTCTTGAAGGATTCTTGATAATCTGTTTCCTTTGTTTATAAAGTAAACACAATAAAGGAAAAAGGAAGATGAAAAGGATTTAACATCAGTGAGTTAGTTATTAAAAGAGAACTTTTTCTTAGCTCTTATTCTCTTCCCAGTAGCACCAAACGTCTCTTCCACACGGCATCACAGATTCCTCAGCCTACAATGCTCGTCAAAGCTTACACTTGCCTGGCAAAGGATTCACAGTCGAGTAATATTTTCTGTGAGCTTCCATTATAAATCAATATTATACTCGAAGATATTCTAACATTTTATGCATGAAGATATGAAAAGATCAATACGGGTTTTCCATATAATTTACGACCAAGGTGGAAACTCAAGACATCAGCAATATCAGAAGTCAGAGGGTGTTTGCTATATTGTCACTCCTTGCCAGAAGAAACCGTAAGGGGACGCCGCTGAGAGCGTGGCAGGAATGGTTCATTTCGCCTCGTCCAATATTCCCTCAGAGAATATTTCAGCAACGTTCGACCGTTATCCGCATCGTTGAACATTGTAGGTTCTTCTTGCTAGAGAATATTGATACGACATTACTGATCTTAAGCATAAATAGATTCAGACTTGATAATGCTGAAACGCCTTACCTTGGTTTCCTGCTCCAGCGACTCTTTCTATGGTGCTACTGCAGCGCCCAGGAAGCAGGCTACATCCACCGGACGGGCCTGTAAGTCAAGAAGCGTGGTAATGCTACGCGTCTTTGTTTGAGGGGTGAGTGCAGGACGATTCAGGGAAAGTGTTCTCTCCCTCTAGAACGCAGAGGAAAACTATAACTCGTAACATGCCTGGGGAGTGTGGTTTCAGAGAGGTTCGGTAGTTGGTGATTTGGGGAGCGTGGATCGTTAGTGCCAGCAAGGTTTAGTTACAAACACCGAGCGGATAATCTCAAACACCTTCGTCAGGAGTTCAAGACAATTCTAAGACCACGTACGTACACTCTCACTCTGTATATGGCCCATCAGATGGGTGTCTGTGTGTGTGTGTGTGTGTGGTCTGGAGGACTGGTTGGGAGGGCGGGTGTTTACTGCTTGTCTGTTTATTTCTGTGCGTATGTGTCTATGTCTTGTATGCGTTGTGTTTGTGGGGAGAGGGGGAGAGGGATCTGTTAAGTATAGGTCACTGAAGCGCGAGGCAGAGGGTTAGCATTTCATCTCTAGTTGGTCTTTGGGTACGGAGTGGTTGGGATGGATAGGGTCCAGAGTTGTTGCAAAGAAATTAGTGTCAAGCATGTTGAGATGAGATTCTATTTCATGTAGTCTTGCTTTATTTTGTAAGGTTCTAAATGCTCTCTCTCTCTCTCTCTCTCTCTCTCTCTCTCTCTCTCTCCATCACAGCCAGGTGAGGAAAGACCCTTATGGTACTTTCTTCCCCCAAAGAGCGACACTGTAGAACTGTCTTCCTCCTTCCGTATTCCTATGAATTCTCAACCTACAAGTCAACAAACACCTGAGGAGCTTTGAGTAATTTCTTTATCATTTTTCTTACCCTAAATTCCTTTCCCCTGAGGTGGCCAAGACTAGGGCATGTTTAGCCCGCGCCCTGTCGCTCACCAGGAAGCCATGGCGCGAGGCAGCGATGCGGCCAGAGCTCATCGTGCCGATCCCAGAGGAGCCAAAATCCCCGCCAGAATAAGCAACGACGTTAGGTCTAACCACCCGCTGGTTTTGCCTGGGTTACGGCTCTGCACTCCAGACGAGGCCAGCCACAGGGCCAGCGGCTGCCGCAGCTCTCTCGACTTCAAAGGCAAATCATCGTCATCTCTTAGGCTGACAGTGTTGCAAACGCCCTCCGCAAATGGCCCGTCGGGGACCTTGGGTTGCCATTAGAACCATGATTTCCTGCCGGAAGAGACTGGTTGGTATCCACGAGATCGTGGAGAGAGGCCTCGCCTTACGCCTCGCCCTCCACCACCCACGGCATCGAGGACCACCTGGTCATGGAGGGAGAGATTTATCCCTCACCCTCCACCCTGAACTGAGGGAGGTGCCACCCTCTATGGTGCAGCAGACGACACCACTCCCCAAGACTGCACGACAGGAGGATTGTCGAGGTCCGTTCCTACACTCTATCGTCACTATCTGCTCTTCACCTTAGATGAGTTGATGCATCAGCAGTGATTGATGGTGCAGAACACAGGTGTTCCTCATTAACATGAACAAGGATGATCAATACAGCAGGATTCTCCCACTGTATCACTGCTAGGATCACTACAACTAGACTTTCCTGCTGTATCACTGCTAAGGTCACTACAACAGGACTCTCCCACCGTATCACTGTCATACAACTGTTTGCTGCATTTATCTTATCCAAGATTTCATTGCTATGTTTTCATTCCAGTACATTTCTCCCATCCTTTCTACGTTTATTTTACTCTTACTTCCTTCATTTACCTCTTAATTCATTAACACACACACACACACACACACACACACACACTCACACACACACACACACATGAGTCAGCACGTGGGTTCAAACCTCGGGCGTGGCAGTCAGCCCACACCCAACCCAGGTGTTCATCCTCCCCTGGGGGTTGGTCGATAAATGGGTTCCTGGGTTAGACTGCGTGTGCCTATAGCCTACCTCCCATCCATTGTTTCTCAACTTTTGATCATATATCCTTATCATATACTGATGTTTAGCGAAAGTATAAACATCAGTATATGACATATCTACATCATACACTAATGTTTATACCTTCTCTTGCTGTGTAAGTCGCCTTTTCGTAAACATTGTCTGTCGCTTAACTATTTATTCAATTTACAATTTTACACCAATCACTTCTGCTTTAACATATAGTTGCCAGCACAGTGTTTTAAGTACCTGGGCCTTCTGCACTACTTGTTTTACTTAAATATTCATTTATTCATGGAGGTATTCCCTCCCAGCACACTGTCTTGCCCGCCGCCTCATAACTCTTCATGCATCACGGGGAATATTATTGTCTCGCCGCCTTCCTCGGCTCACACGGAATCCGCAAAACATTTTCCTCTCTCACTCCTCCTCTGCATAAAGATTATCATCACGTAATTTTCATATATTTCTTTCGACGTTATGATTTTACTTGAATAATCTATTTGTATGCTATTGAACGACGATTTTCAATATATGCGCGGGCTCGTCCGGGGTTGGGCCAGTATAGGTTCGAATCCTGAGCGGGGATATCGGTCCGCTGTTCACCCTTATCTTGGGTTTGGTCGATAGGGTGGGTCTCTGGCTTAGGCTTCGGTACACACACACACACACACACACACACACTTAGAGGAGGATGTTCGCTTGGCAGTGGCGTCTCAGCTAACATAAGACAGATATCTTTCCTAATTCCTGTGTTTATAAAACAACTGAGTCTTCGTAATCCATCTATCTGTTTGTACATTTTTCCGTCCACCCTCTAGGGAGGCGGTGTAATAGGGAGAAATACTTCGGCCCAGAGAACTATGTTGTAAAACCCTTGTCACAGCGTCCACTCGAATCTCCCTTGTCACACACACACGAGGAAAGGTAACATTCATCTGGGCGGCAGCTCGTCTCAAAGGGCAGACGAGCAGAGGAGACCAGTCTCCCGCCCAGCACCACTCGCCTCGCCACTCAGGACCCAACTTTGATTTCGTGTTGTGACAATACCGAGCCCTCCCGGCCTTAGCACGGATCAACTGAAATAAACTTTCCCCTCAGGTATAGAGAGAGAGAGAGAGACGAAGTCCTGTGTGGACAGACGTGTGTGTGGGGAGACCTACGAACAAATTCTCCCCCCTAACTGTTCCCGCTCCCACCTCCCTCCCCTGCATTTGCCTCCTGACTGTTAAATAAACAGTCCGTTCCCTCACGGCTGCAGTGACGTAGACTGGTGACGTAAGGGAATAACAAGGGACCCAGCTCGTTGGACTGGAGGAGGCGACGGCAGGCAGCACTCCTCTCCTCCGGCGCTACGGACCCGGGATCAATACCAGGAGATCCTTTTGGTAATTTATGATGTTTGTGTAGAGGTTAGGAAGCCGGAATATCTCCCTTCCATTCCGTAATGCTGGCGAGGTGCGCCGCTCAGCTTACACTCTCTCTCCCTAACTCCATTATTTACACTACCGACGTCTGTGACGTGTTCCCTTATTATTGATTAGTGTCTGTTATCGAACGACCGCTTCTGTATCATTGGTAGGTGAGCCTTGTGTTTCATTTTTGCAAGCAAACACACACACACACACACACACACACACACACACACACATTTCTCCACATTATTGCATAGTCATCTGAGTGTGTCACTCTTAACTTATCTACAGCACAAAACAAGATC
>JAYMFT010151361.1:0-12612 GCA_038088735.1 Panulirus argus
TATATATATATATATATATATATATATATATATATATATATATATATATATATATATATATATATATGTGAGACAAAATACAAAATTCCAGGAACCCTCCATTACGAATCAGATGTATGAGATCCTGATTACAGGGAGGGACAGTGCGTGCGTGATTTTTTTCTGTACGTGCGTATAAGTATATACGTTTGTATATACGAGTATTACTATCTTGAGTATTACTATCTTGTGTGTCTTGCGTGCCTTCCTTCTAGTTTTGCGTACCTACCTACCTACCTATATATATATATATATATATATATATATATATATATATATATATATTATACACACACACACACACACACACATATATTTCTATAAATTCTAAGGGAGTTATTTAATTCACTTGAGTAGCTTCTATTTTAATGATTTTGGAACCATGAATGATACCGGTATGTCCGAGGGAGTACAAGTACAGTCTGGTGAGGAAAGTGCTGGGTGGGGGCTGTGTAGTACATGGACTGGGGTCACCGTCACGGTGCTTGATCCTTCCAGATCCACCTCACTCAGACCAGAAAATCTTTTAGAGTTTAAATATTTTTCGTTATTTAACCTAATTATGATTTTATCAGTATCATTGGTAGTTTTTCCGTCAACCTTTTTACATCTTTATTAGCTGGACTGGTGGAAGTAGTGGCTTGTGTTGGTGCTGGTGATGGTGTCTGAATGGAAATCGACCTCCTACCGGCCAAATATATCGTGCAGACCGGGAACAGTCAAAATGCTGTAGATTATGATGTCACAATTTTCTCTTACGGGTTGCATTATGTGAGTGTCACTCAAGGAGCAAGACTATCGGTGTGTCTGACTCTGTCCTTTCTTTCTGTCCTCTTATCTGTGTCTCCGTTCACAGTTCGGTCTCCTCATCGACAATTAGAGTTGATTTGAAATTATTATCTTAATAGACTGATCGTGTGTGGTTAGTTGGACCCAGATATTCTCATGAGGTGAAAAGTCCACGGTTGAGGCGAGGGAGATCGTTAGATCGTTGCGCTGAATCCGTTTGTCTGCATTTGGTGACCTTCTGCTGCCTGTTGTCCGCAGTGTGGCTCTGTGTAGGACTGGTGGAGGAATACCAGGCTTGAAACATTGATCTTTTGTGGGTTGTGGGGAACGAGGCGTCGGAGATATAGATAGTTGGATGGATAGAAAAGGGTAATTTAGTTAGGTGAATGCAAAATTAAGTAGTTGACTCAGAGATGATTGTTACAGAATTCATAATATGTGGAGTAATTGCTTGATCAAAACCAAACTTGGGGCATAAATCTTCAGTTAGCAGTGGAAGGCAACTGAGGAATATTGGTCCCGTACGTCAGAAAGCAAGATTTCAAGATGATTGCTTGCTACGCCATAATGTATGGAAAAGCAAAAGTTATGAAAAATACTGAGATCTCTTAGACTCAAGTTGTATGGAGCACAACAGAGAAATATACCGTCACTCATATATAAGCAGCCGTGCAAGGTATGGCCGCCGCTCTTAAAAAATCTTTCCCTATTTGCACGACGGGCATGTAAGACAACAAAATATCATTAGGAGAATCAAGGTGTTGCACTGCTGTAAGAAATGTAAGTACGGATCCAAAACTGTCAGCCCTCCATTTTTTTTTTTTTTTTTTTTTTTTTTTTTTTTCCGTAAAGATTGGAAGAGATACACTGGTACATCCCTTTAGTTAACAGATCCCGACGCGATGGTGTTCATCAGGCTGTTTCCAGTACCTCCACGGTAAAAAGGAACTATACTCTCACCTCTTCTTTACCTCGTACTCATGTATGACTGACGTAGATAGGAGTCATAGTCTCTTATTATTCTCTGCAGATACTAAAATGAGTATTAAATCTTAAACAGAAAGAGTCTGAAAAACTGCAAGTAGGTACAAATATATCTTCCGTTGTGCCACAGACAACAAAATTCTTTTTATCGGGGAAAGATTCCAGCTCGTCCGGTATGGGAGAAGCAAAGAAACATAAAACTACAGATTACGAGAGATACAGGCATCATCATATCACAATTGAACAGTGTGAAAGACAGAGTAATATATTGTGACGACCTCAACTTCAGCGAACACAACAGGGAAACAGTTGCCTCTTCCGTAAAGATGGTAGGCTGGATCGTGTGGACCTTCATGTCAAAAGTGCAAAAACCAATGATGACGCTATTCAAAATGCTAATATTCTCTGGAATAGAATACTACTGTGTGCTAACGTCACCCTTCTGGGAGGGCGAAACTGCAGTGTTTGAAAGTGTGCGACGATATATCACGATCGTCATTAACACTGTAAAGGATCTGAACTACTAGAACGGTTGAGATCACCGAGACTCTACTCTCCGGAGTACGGACGGTAGAAGTATATCATTATTTACTCTTACAAAATCCCAAAGCCATTGTTCCCAACTTACACAAAAAATAAATCCCTATCGGCTTGACAGGCATGGAAGACTTTATTGCCATTGAAATCAAAGGGTGCATCGTGAATTTCCGTGGCTCAAGACTCTTCAGCAGTATGGGATGTAAGTTAGATGTATGAAGGAGGTCTTGGATGAGTATGTACAAAGTGTATCCGACCACTCAGGTTGTGGTTGTAGTGTGGGTAAGCTGACCGCGGCCACGAACAGCATCGTCGACCAGCGACCCAACTCCGTAACTTGGACTCACCCCCAGGGATCTGGGTGAAGAAAGCTTGCAAGTAGAACAAGAGATATAAGAGGTAAGGTTTGCCTTAATGTATCACCCAGGGAGAACTTTGAAAGCTTCCAAGACAAATACGTACTAATCAGTTGCACAAAATTGGGTCATGGTCATAACCTGTCCATGAAGTTGGAGACGGTTACATAAAAAATCGATGTAAGGAGTTAGCAAGACACTATGGGTAGTACTTGACAGTTGAACACCAGACAGCGTAGGAATTGGAGCTTTGTTGTTGACTTTGTGATCACAAGTGTTAAGGTAAAGCTCATTTACTACTAAAGGTAATGTTTCTATAAATTCTCTTCGGTTCGTAGAAGGTGCATATTGCAGTTGGGGATACACTTGGATAGTGGTTAAGGTCGTAGGGTAAATATTATTGAGTGGGTTTTTGTAGTATTATAGGTAAATAATGTAACCAGATATATGGAACTCGTCTAGCTCATGGAACGTTTCTTTTGACCTCATCACAGGTTCTGAGATAAAGGTTTGTAGAGTTACACTATAACGTAAAAGAGTTGGTATATGAATATCAAATATAGCGCATAGGTACTTTTGAGTATTACTGGCCAGTGTTCATTTTGGGATCAAAGGTCAGATGTCAGGATGACAGGATGAACTGATTATTGAAATGGTTTGTTCAGTATGTCTTGGGAGTTACAACTTAGCCGCAGATACCTCCGTACCTTGGGAAAGGTTCTTGACCAGGTGGTCATAAGGTATGAATGCCAGTGTGGGTACACTTATAGCATGTCTTGACTTACGGCTGCTAGATCAACACCACACGCGGTTCATACATCTCTCCCCGGGCCTCAGGACGCCACCCAAGGTTTTAGGGTCAAATGATTTAAAGATCATAGTCATAGGATAGGATTAAACTAATTTCCGCAATGTAAATTGAACTGATGAACACAAGGTTTAGTATAAGACTGTGTTATACTAACGTTGCTGTTGACGTTGCGATCTTCCTGTCAAAAGAAAAGTCTTGACGTAGTAAACTCACAGATTTGGACTCTTAAACCTGTTTTGGGCATTGGAAGATTGCCATTGAATGTACGACTAGATGGTAAGTACTGAAAGTCCAAGATAAAAGCCTTGACGTAAGACGTTATTAGTTTCCATTGCATCACGTAAGGTAAAGTTGATATAAAAATAACCCATGTGGGTAGTGGATGTTTGATACCGACTCTCCTGTCCCCGGGTCAGAGGTCAAGAGAAGTTACAACTGATGGATGAACACCAAACTTGGTGCATAGACCCGCTGTGGGAGTGGAAGGTCGCTATTGATTTTGACATCAAAAGGTCAAAGGTCACAGCGGGACCCCATGTGACGTCGACTCAAGTTTGTACTTTTTTTTTCCCTCTGCTTGATTTTTGTCGTCCCGAGTTAGTTTTGCGCTCCAAAGCTTGATATGTGCTCATTATTAATTATGTATTCTTCTTTTTCCTGTTGACCGTTCTGGGTCGTCCCTCTAATCCTGCTCGAACATAGATGAGGCATATATCGCTGGTCTGGCTGTTGGATCCGTACAGATTTATGTCTCTGAAGGTATTTTTTTTTCTTCTTTTTTTCCGAGTTGTTATCTTTCCTGCCTTTGGACGGACCCCCCGGCCACACAAGAAAGTTTTCATCACCTGTGTTGCTGTTCAGAGTGGTTACTGTGTCAGTTGGTGGGTGTTGTGGATGTGCTTTCCCAGGCCGTGGCCACTAGTGTCTTAGAAGATGGGACTCCAGCAGGTAATCACCAGATCTCAGGTAACCACCTTGACCACGAAGCGATGACTCTCGGGTATGTCGGACCGGCATCTGACGTACCTTGAGGGTTAGTACAGAGCCCAGGAGAATATAGTTGAGGATCGTAAAGCTGTACTCAGGATGTTGAATAAATGGTGTTGATTATTCAGCTGCGAAGAGAATCATTCTTTTTATCTTGTATCTAGTACGGATTTATATCGTACTTCCTCTCATGGTTAATAATTTTGTCTGTTATCGTAGTATTGTTTGTTGAGGTGGGTGGAGTGTTTATTGTGGTACACAGACGTCACTACTTGTCATACAACCTCTGATATATAAGCTCTGTGTATATGTTACTCTTGTATCCAGATGTTATATATTGAGTTATTTTGTGTGGATGTCTGTTCTTTTGTTCTTTGTGGATATTTACGTCCCTGTTTATATACGGTATAGGTGTTTGCAAATGATTTTTATGTGCGTTGATGATATTGACGATGTGTTATGTGGTTCTTTTGCACTTGTTTGATATTTTATTGTGCAGTTGTTTGTGGATGTAATCTTGCTTGTGTATATGCAAGCTTTGTAAGAATATTATGTTGACCTATGGTAAATGTTTGTTTTATTGTGCAGTGCCTTGTTGACATTACTTTTCCCGCTGGTAGCTGTGCGATATACATGCTCAGGAGAAACATGATCTGTAATGTTGTCTTTATGTAAATTTCTAATTTATCAGTGAGGGAAAGCTGCCTTGCTACCTCCTCCACTGCCCGTGCTAATTGAGGTTAGTTGGGAGGCGGCCGGAGGACTGGAAATATTGGACCTTTATTACCTGTGTCTGTGGTGCTCCGCCTCCTTGGGTGTCTCGCCCTCGTCTGCCCATTCCCATTAACATTTTAGAGCCAGATCTTGCAGCATCATTAATTGGTCTTTAAGCAAGAAGGCATCCTTACTATCACTAACAGGATAGTTCCTTTATTCGAGCGGAATTAAAAGTGAAAAGATCGGAAACATTAGAGGTTAGTTATTTTGATAATGGTCGAGGATTGCTTTCGCATTTAGCAGTTTGTTTGCTGTGTAAAACAATCCATACAGTGATGTTTTCTGATTAATGTATATCTATATAAGTGTCTCACCCTGAACAGTGCTTTGTGTATAAAGGTACAAGGTTTTCTAGGCGTTGACGATGCCCTGTATATAAGGGTAAGGTTCACAGCCTGTAATTGTACATAGTTCTGTTCGTGTTGGTGGAGCAATTCCATTATTATGTCCAAGAATAGCACGGCCATAGGGAGCTGTACCTACCTGGCAGTGGAATGGATGAGCCGAGGCGGAGGTGCACGTATTTTCCCCAGCAGAAGGTTCATAGTGTTGATGACGCGCCCTGGACCACCACCTCAGGCATTGCTACCTCACTGCTTGGTTATTGAGCCTCCCCGCCAGGTGTAGCGGCCACTTGTGTACCGAACATAAATTATCGTGGCCAGTCGCGGATCTTGACTAACACAAAGGAGGTTGCGGCCTGCTGAAAGGGCACCAAAGTCGCGGAAGAAAGTTCATAGATATTTCTTAATGGATGTCCCGGTGGCGGAGGCGCTGCTGACTGTCACGTACGTGGTGTGACAAGAGACGTACGTGCTTCCAAGCCTACGTGACCTCGTGAGCAATAATTACAAACTGTTACGCGTACTACAAGGGCGCACCTGGAGTGTGTGGGCGCAAACCTGTATCAAAAGGATTGTGGGTTGGCCTCGCCCCTCTCCCACTAGATCCGCCGCCGGTCTGAGCAACATTACACCCGAATGCGAAGTAATGTTAAACATTTTTTTGTATTCGAGCTCTGGCGTTAAAACGAGGCTGCTGAAAATAAGATATTCATATATGTTAAAGAATAATACATAAAGAAAGTACCAGTTATTTAAGGTCATATTCTTCCATTCATTTAACTACAGAGTTTGGTTGTACATATGGTTCTTACGTTTGAAGTGCTACTTACCATCATGATTAACTTGAGACGATGAATTCATCCATGATTGAGTACACACTACAGGAAGCTGATGTGAAGAATGTCTTGTATATAACACATTTGCAAGGAGCACTTTCAGCTGAGCCCTGGAGATTTGTGTAGGCATATCACTGTCAGTATTATTTGCTCTGCTTTATGTGTGATGGAAGCCACGATTCCAGTAAGTGACGCATGCTGGAGAAATACCTTCTCGCGCGGGCAGGGGGGCGGGACTCTGTGTTGCAGGGTGGGCAGCGCGCGTGCGGAGCCCAACGTTGTGTCACATCACAGGCACTCTGCACGTGATACTGAAAGAATACATTGTAAGGCTCGTGCCGCATTAGTCCAGTAAGAACTATTTTTTCTTTCTCAGATTACTATCATTTAACCTGGGAATAAAGTTTGTACGAGTCATGGCAGTCTTTGTGTGATTCTATAAATAACATGTCATGGCTGTGTATTGTCCTTAATCTGTATTCTTCAGTGCGATCTGCAGCTTTGCTTAGCCTCTCACCCGCTGTAAGTACAATAGGCGAATGGGTTATTCTAGGCACTACACATCCTACTCTGTCCATGTCTGTAATCGCCTTCGCTAAAATTTAGGATCAAAGACTCAATATTCGTGTTGCGAGTATCCTTCACGTGAAATTAGCCTTATGGTATATATTTAGAGGTATATAACCAGTAGTTTTTCGAACCTCCCTGGTATAGCTTCGACTGGGTTAGTGACTCCCGACTGAAACCTGATATATACATACGTATACTGAAACATTTTCTTGGCCAGGACTCGGTGAATGATGACTTTCCTGACCGTAATCATGCCGTAGTGAAGCTTAGTGTAGCACAATGCAGTGTTTAGTAGTAGCTACAGTTCTATGTCGTGTGACGATATAGTTTAGTCAGTAGCCCAGTATGTAGTCCATTTCATTCCCTCCTGTGAAATTCCATGTTTAATGTACTTCCGCTGTGTATAGTTGTTACCGGAAGGAGTGGAGGGCGGGCAGAGAGCTTTCTTTTTTTCTTTTCGTTTATTTCAGTTATCAAGAACAGCCCTAGTTCAGATTGAATCAACAGATGCTTAACTCTTAAGGCCGATAGGTTATGTTATCGGTATTTTTTTCCATGTATACTCCTGTGTTGTCTTTCATTCTTAGGTAATTCCTTACTGACACATGATGAACAAAGTCAGAGGATATCGTAGCTACAGTAAAGGAATATGATTTAAATCTCAGTGACCCAAAAGTGTGTTACTCATCTGTTGCAAGTATTGGAAACTGTGGATGACAGCCCTCTGGACAGAGAAGAAAACCCCTTGATATACATCCTCAGGGCGTTTATGATCAGGCTGAGGGGCGGTAGATCTACGTCCCTCTGCCTTTGACATTCTGTTTCATCAGAGGAGCATTGCAGGTGATGAGTCATAGAATGTGGTGTGGAGGTAAAGAATATACAAAGTTGACGTAAGGTATGATAAAGAAACAGTCACACAAGATAAAGGATGAAAGAAGTAAACGAGACTTCGGCTGTGTCGAGGCAGGAAACGAGTGGCAGTCCTCATCCGTCCCCAGCCCTTCTCCAGCGGAGGCAAAGGCTTGCGGAAAAGGAAATCGAAATCTTTTGGAGGAAAATCTGAATCCACTATTAAGAATGGATGGCTGAATGCAATGTTCTGGTCTCCAACAAAAGATAAAAAGTTATAGAACAATATAACATCTTTGCATAACATATAACTTGTCCTACAGGATTGTTGTAACTTCATGTACAGGAGAACGATCAGATTTGTTCCATTGCTTCCGTAATATGACCCATTGCACATCCTTTACAGCAGAACTAATGGGCATGGTAATGATCAGAATACCTTCTCCCACAGTCATGCACCACGTAGTTGAAATTATCCACGCATGAAACTTGGCAAAATATAGATTTTGACTGAATTTTGTAACCTTTTAATGACGTTCTGATGTTACAGCCATGACCAGCCTGTAGAGATAGTGACCGTTGCCTCAGGTTTTCACTTAAACGCACACATAAGATAGAGATAACATTTCAACCACACAAATTTTGAAAACGTTTTCATCCACAATGTTACCGTGCTTAGTGTAGAGCAAGTGAAGCGCTGAAGCAGGACGGTACAAACCTTGAGCCTGACGTTGTGATCCATGAGCGCAACGGTACAACTCGTGAGCAGAGCGACGCGATGCCTGAGTACAACGGTGTAATTCTTGAGCCGACGGTATGACCCTCTCAGGTATGAGATGGTTTGGTCTTTGAGCTGGTCAGGTCATGTCCAAGGCCGAGCATTCGCACCCAAGGGTATCGTAGCGACGTATTCAAGATGTTAATGTTGATGAAAGTTTAATCTGTAGGTTATGGCATGGTCACATCTTGTGTCGAGGCTCCAGTAAACAGATAGTAAATATTAAACAAATTCGAACAGATTACAGCAGTGGATTCAAGCCCACTGTATGTGGATTTAACTTAGTAGTATGTGAGACGAATTCGGACGTGGATTCAGTCTTACTTTGTTTTGTAGTCGGCACATTATTCTAAATTTTGATAAATTAACTCGCAGAATTAATCACACAGAAGCTTTTTAACAATATTTAGAGGTATGTGTTATAAAAGTATTTATATAAGCAGTGGTGTAAATATCGTCTTGGGTTCAAAGGTCAAGTATTTAGTGTACAGTATGAAATAGAGGTATCATTAAATTTTTCTCCCATTTATTAATGTTAATATTGATTGTATTATTTTTTTTTAAGACAAAAATGTAAAACGAAAAAAATGTAAAACGAAGTACGTCAAGGAAGGATTGTTGTTGATTGCTTGATGAATCCTGGAGGTTGAATGTAGTTAGGTGGTCTTTAGGCCCATGGTGGTAGGAAGCTCTGTGCAGTATTAGCTCTTGCTGGTGGATATTTTACACGAACCGGCCTTTATGCAGATACCGTCCTTGATGCAGAAACTTTTTGGTATCAGACATGCTAGAATTTTATTTTGCCATTGGTCGTTGCAGTAATCCATATGTCATACTTTATGATAACATGGCGGCATCCTCATAAAATGGACAGTTCATACTACACCGTTGGTGTAGAGAGAGCCGCGGTTGTTGGTTCTGCCGTTAAAGGGATGATGGATGTAACAGTGGCCTGGGCTCCCACTCGGCTCGCCCTCCTAAGTTAGTTAGTCCATTGCCAGTTATAAACTATAATTTTGGATTGGCGCTAATACGACGGTAACTTTGTTATAAGGGTAAAGGTGACGGGCGCTAGATTGGCCTCAGGACGTGGTCGCTCCTCGTGATCCAGCCGGGAAATTACCTCGTGTTGCAGGACCCACCACCTCCTGCCTTCGGCTTCCTCACTCAGATGCTCTCCCTTACCTACCTCCCTACCTTCCTCCGCACACACACACACACACACACACACACACACACACACACACACACACACACTCTGGTCTGAATTACGGGCAAATATTTCGGTCTTAAGAGAGTTACGTAACATTTACAACCGTAAGAAGATTCTCAATGGACTTTGGTACAGTTTGTTTTGAAAATTACATCGGTATTCGTGTGCATAGCGGGGTAGGATTGATTTGATTTGATTTGTGCCGGAACCCCGACAAATTTATTTTGCACCCCATACTCATCCTGTGAGCGGTAGCGCAAAAGGATTACAGGGGTCACAGAGGGTCTTAGTCAGACCCCAGTGGGTTGATATTACATGCATTACATAGTTACATAGTTTCATATGTTAAGTTCTACCTGCTAGATGCAAAAAGTGGATACAAACTTAAAATTTCAGGTATCTTGTCATTAACAATAAGGTGTGACATTTCTTGCAGGGTTTGTTTAGATCTATCCCTAAACGGCTCTATTTTTTCACATTCTAAGACATAGTGTTCTAGTTTGTGTCCAAATCTTTGACCACCCAAATCTTTTGACCACAAACTTTACAATTTACATGATTAACATCTCCAGATAGGCCAAAGCGCCAGTAGTACCTATGGAGCATCGTCACCCATCGCCTGGGCCCCAGTAGTGACCTCTGCGTTAGGACGACAAGTTGCAGAGGAGGATTGAGGGTCTTGTGTATTCTGTAAGTGACGCACTCACTGGAGCTCGGGTCAGTTCACATTTATATAGATGAGAGCAGTATATGAGACAAATCACAGACGCTGGGTTAGCGGCAGATTATGTAGACTTTGGAGCAACACATCAGGTAAGTTACAAAGTGTTGTGGGTAAATTCAGTTTCTCGAGAGGTTCACTGGCTTGCAGGGTCCGGACACAGGAATAGAACATCCTCTGAAGTATTTACAGAATTCATACAACCGGAGACCTGAAGTCGATGATGAAAGATTCAGTTATGTGATGTAGTGCGTATTGTCTGGCCAAACATAATGTTTATTCTTGGCAAGAATTACATGCGTCCAAAGTGCCACTATATAGACTCTTAAACAGCTTACTTGACAGAACGTTCAAGATGCTTCATAGAAGTGTAATTCTCTCCACTAGTTAAGTCAAGCACAGGAAACTGGTTTGTCTCATAAAACGTCGAAGCTGCTCGTTGGGACAGGGACGAGCAAATTTCGTGCTTATAGAAGGTGTAGTGATCATGCACACAGCACATTTTTGCACATACAGTACGTTAGCAGTGTGCGAGCGGTGCTGCTACTCGTAGTAGTTGTGAGCACCGACCAGTGGGCATGTACAAATTACAGCTTTGTTACCATATTTTCGGTTCGTGTCTGCCATATTCGCTAGCACCTTCACGTCTACTTACACCCATGAGCATGAGTGTACGACTTGGGGTATGATGGTCTGGACTTTGACCTGACCTTGAAAGATTAGGTCAGAGGATACGACATCATACGAGAGGGATTTACTAACAAGTTCAAGAGTCGCATCCTAATGCTCAAAGATCGTACCGTCGTACTCAAGGATCTTACGGTCGTGCTTCAGGAGCACACCGTTATATAACGCTCCAGGATCTTACCGTCGTGGTCAAGGAGACAAGGATTATTTGAGAAATGAACTGAAGTCCTCATTGTGGACTAGAGGTGAATAAGAAAAAAGAAAATGAAAAGAGCAGGTGAGGAAGAGTGTGTATGTTATCACACCTCGAGGCAAGAGGAGGGCAGTCGTGGAGATTTAGGGCTCCCAGATATTAGTCAGGTATTTCTGTACCTCACTGAAGGCGGAAGATTGTGGTAAACCTCGGGAAACTCGAGTAGTGAAGGTATTATATGTATAGGTCGAAATTGAATCTGGAGGGTGGATGTGTCGTGGGTAGTGGAACGTACGAGTTACGAGTTAACAAGCGCCTGGTGATGATGCCTGAAAGTGTGAGGGTTGGGATGTATGTGGATGGAGTGTAGCGTGACGAGTGGTGAGTGGGCCGTCATGCAGGATGTGTCCAGCGAGAGTACTGTCAGTGTAGTGAATGATATGACAGCACGGGTCACGCTGGGGTGTCATGCCGTAGGACTATGGAGCGAGAGCCTTTTGCAATGCTCAGCAATTGAGTGTACATCCTCGAGGATTTGGCTTGACTGAACACACTAAAGAAGAGACGAATTCGCTGATAGAAATATTTGATATGCATTTTCGTCCCGTCATCAGAGAATCAAAGGTGGGGGAGCACTGCGGCAGTAGATATCGGGAGTACCAGCAGCAGAGTATCGGGGAAGGGAGCAGTATCGGAGTATTGGCAGTATAGGATCGTGAGGGCAGCAAAAGATCGGCTCAAAGAGTGGTATCGGCAGTGTTCTTTTACAGGTTGGAGAATTTCGGGTAAATAGTATCGGATATGGAGGATTATCGGGAGCGGGTGAGGAAGATTTGAGCTGAACGTTATAGAGGATGAGGTTGTCAGACATTTGTAAGAGTGTCAACAACAGTGTTAGAGAGGAGCAAGTGACTGGTTTGGGTGCTGCAGGATCGCTTCTTTTTTTATTATATTTCAAGTGGTTTATTTATTGATTGATTTTGAGGTTATGAGGAAAACATTTAAATGGTAGGGTAACATTTGTCATTAGTATTAGAATGAATAATTATGGGAATGGAATGATTGCGGGAATGGAAGCATTTATCCCTTTTTCCTCCAAGACTACTACTTCATCCAATCCATGGTTCAACCGTTCCTG
>JAYMFT010151372.1:0-12612 GCA_038088735.1 Panulirus argus
GGACTACAGTCACTATACTGCAACTTCTTTCCTGGTAAAAATGTTTCTCAGAGAGAGAGAGAGAGAGAGAGAGAGAGGGTATAAGAATTATCTATATTATGAGAAATGAAATACATTTGAACGGCATTTTCTGGTCAAGTGTCGCCCATTTTTTCCCTCCTAATCTGCAGTTTGGGTTAATTTGGATGCTGGAGGGAGTCGACTGCCGTAATGTTCTCTCGCCTCCTTACTTGAGATGGACAAAAAATGTGTTAGAAGGAGAGGCAGGAATTTACTTCACTGATGGCCCCCTGCAGGGACAGTCCTGATCCCTTGCCTAGCCCAGTGATTCTCAGATTGATATATGGAATAAATATCAAATAAATATCAGAGGATGGATTTGAGGGTCACGTTTTTTAAGACAAATATTCTGTTTTTTCTGCCCATTTGGCTGGCCATCATATTGACTGTGCGGCTGTTTGTAACCATCTTTACTCATCATTACATTCTCTGTTGTTACCTGTTAGACTTTGAGACAGCTGGACCTTTTATTGAGACAGTTATACGGGATTCTGTAACTGACTGTTTTCTTTTAGGTATTTGAAATTTCCTGGAGCACTTCAGAAGTAATCTTTCATCCTATCCCAGTGGAACATCTTATATTATAGAAATAGTAATCAACACATGATTTTCTAATATAGAAGTAGTAACGTGTTAAGTATCTACGCTCCTCTGTTACATAGTTTTCACGGTCAAACTAATCGCGCGTCCGATTCCGAAAATGTTACCTTGAAAGAGTTAACTTTCTTATGTACAAATCTTGTCCATGTTAGCACACAAGAATTTTAGGGACGTATTTTCCGTGTCGTTTATTATTTTTTGTTGGAGAACATGACGTAATTACGTGTGTTTTTCTTCCCGACAATTGTTTCTGTTTTCCAACTCTTTCGTGAAAGACTCGGTTACAAAATCCCTGTGAGTGGACTTTATCAAGGATGATAGATGAAAAGTAATTTGTTCTTTCTTTGGATGCTCTGACATTCTGTCATTGAATTTTCATGTGATATCAAGTTTTCCGATGATGGACTGACAATAAATGGTAGATATGTCCCATTTTGTTACCATTACACAGAAGAAAGAGATCACATGCGTGACTGTTTATCAACATAATATGAGCGGAAGGGAAAAACTGATACTGAAAGTGTTCTTATCAGTGTATGTATGTAAACAGAACCCAAGGTTGTTCGGTCAGTATTACCGCCAAATTCCAAGTTGTTTCGCAAAACAGATGTCATGGTTTACTCGTACTCTGAAACATACGCAATTCCATCTCCTGTTGGAACCTTTTGTAACTTTACATCGGCAGAGGCCAAGGGCCCTCCCAAAGCCTGCGTACCTTACAATAAGCAAAAAGTAAACTATTTTAAGGTTGGCTGTACCATAATGGCTAGATATGCTACATAACTTTTGAAAATGATTTTTCAAAGCCGTATGAGCAACACGGTGTTCACGAGAAAGGGAGTGTGTGTCCTTTTTATGTGTTTTGATGACACCGAGTGATCGTGAGACAACTTGTCGTCGGGATATACGTGCCATGCCTCTTCTGCGGTTATCAACACCATAACTCCGATAAAAAGATTTATATTAACACCTATAGTATGTTATTCTATTATTTTTTTTTGTATGATTGACCCAGGTAAGCATATATTTTTCACTGATTAATGTTTCTGAACGTAAGAAAGAAGACAGCCAGTTGAGCGGCCTCTTGCGTCCTTGATGTCTGGTGATCAGCGTTATTCTTAAATGGAGATTCGTCTTCACATCTTTTATACCACACTCTTAGTATTACGTATAAACGTTTTATCACTAATAGTATGTATATTCAAGAGACAAGGCAGTCAATTGCTGGGCCTCCAGAACCGCTCCTGGAATTTTCAGCAACTAATTAGAGAAGATATTTTCTTTCATCAAATGAAAATAAATTAATTCTAGATATTAGTTTTCTTAGCTAGAGGGCAGACACCTGATTACTTATTATCTATCTTAAACATTTTGAAGATAAGGTGTTGTAAAATCACCGGGGTAAGAATTTTTGGATGAAAAGGGG
This sequence comes from Panulirus argus, assembly GCA_038088735.1. NCBI lineage: Eukaryota > Metazoa > Arthropoda > Malacostraca > Decapoda > Palinuridae > Panulirus > Panulirus argus. The sequence goes on from JAYMFT010151372.1 coordinate 2,087, forward strand.
GTTTCCCATAGGATTTTTCCCCACGTTCCACAGCGGTAATTATCAGATATTGGTCAAATACAAATTTTTATGGACCTAGGACCCCCAACAGTCTTATACATTTTTTATGGACCTAAGACCCCAACAGTCTTGAACCAACCAATGTGGGCAGGGCTATGAAGTTGGGGGAAACTGAGGAGGACAAACAACATGATAACCAAACCAAATATAACACACCGGTTTTAGATTAATCTTATTAAAAACATGCTTCCTTAATAATGTCACACGGTTATTTTCTTAATATCAAATTCAACATATTTGATAAGAGTTGTTTACAGTGGTCAGCTTGTTACTTCGATTTCTTTTTTTAAACTTTTAGAGATTACTCATTTCACGTTTCATGTAAAGGAACGTAGGAGAAATATATATTCTAAAAATCACTCATAGGAAAATACCCCAACCTAAGCTAAGGAGCCACAGCAAAACTTACTTACGAAAGCCATTGGTGTTGTATGACAGTTGACTTAATAGAGAAGGTTTAGGGAGTGTACTAATTTTTTCCCCATTTACAGTAAGTGGCTTTGTGGAAATTGACCGGCATTGTTTTTGTGTCTGTGCTACTGTGAGCGTGGCAGAATACGAGCATTATTTATATCAGTTGGAGGAGAGTGTGGAGTCGGAACAACGGAGTGCAATACGCATACTAGAGATTTACCAAGAGAATGAACCCTTTCGAGCACTACTCGGGAGTCGGACCAAGAATTCCTGTAGCGCTACAGGTTTTCAGGGGAATGTGTCAACACGCAAAGAGGCGAGACTCGTAGGTCACATACTGTTGACATTCTTTTAGAATGGGTAGTATCTTGTGATACATATGTTTTCTTTTGGTGTTGCAATATAATTTTTAGAAGAACAAACTGAACTTCAAAATCAATTTGTGTAAAGGCTGCAATAAAAAAAAACGCTATACAGTATTTTCTATTTTACAAGAAGTTTATATGCAAAAATATATTATATCATTACAAGTGTGTTAGAGAATAATGAATAGCACATACCAGAAGAGGTATCACTTTTCTTTTGGACAAGTACGTATGTATTTTAGTGGTAAGGCACAATGTGATAGCCGGTATCATGCCTTTTATTAAGCTTCATTCACTTCATTTACACCTGCCACCTGACGACCGACTCAAAGTCATGAAAATGACTGGTTTGAGGGAATATGAAAACAGGTGATATGGAAAATTGTTCTTTACCATGCCAGAAAATCTTTGATATATCTTCACCTTAAGAACGTTTACTTAATGAAAAATATTTGCACAATTTGAAATGCAACATGGAGAAATTTCCCTTAAATTTTTTTATTCATATGATTTTGCCCTTACCTCGCAAGCACTAATAGCAGTTTTTAAACTTCTTTGTGCAAATGACTGAAAAACCTTTTCTTTGGATAAACCAAGCTATTCCTTCAGATTTTTAAATATCTTGAAAAAACTTTTCTTTGGATAAACCAAGCAATTCCTTCTGATTTTTAAAAATCTTTCTTTGTTCCGCATTATTATTCACTTTGACATTGTGGTCTGCTGTCTCTGCTGCATGTGACTCCTTCATCTAAGTCATTTGCAATATGTGGAGCTCGTCTTGCCGCCTCAGGCAAGAAATATACTCCTTGGTAAACATGCTCCTCCCACCAGTGCGTTCCACTGAAGGCCTTGGCACACTGAAAGTGCCAGAATTGTAGGTGTAGATGAAGTGTGAGGTGTGTCAGGGGAAGATATAAGTGAAGCTGGAGAGGATATTGGTTGAAAAGTGTGGGATATTGAGAGAAGGAAGTACTTCAACATGAGGGAGAAACGCAAATAGGAGGAAGTGACATAGACAAGGTAGAAGGCAAACTACATGTTTGTTTATTGAACGACAGAGTAAGGACCACCTGAAGAGGAAGGCATTTTTGCTGGAGCAGGAAGTGGTAGCAAAAGTATATGTCCACTAGCAGTGCAAGATGGCACTCTAAAAGGTCACACTGAGTGGTAGCTCCCACATCTGTAGTGAGAAAAGAAACATTATCGTAACTCAAGCATTCATTCCTGTGTTCGTATTTACTCTTTATATTTGGGTGACTGAAAGCCTATGATGTACAGCTGTCTTTCATATAATCTATCAGCCTTTACTGCAGTAACGGTGATTGGACATGTACTGACTGTTTTCATGTTTTTGAAAATTTATCATTCTGTTCATAGTAATTTACAGCTAGCAACAGTATGTCACATAAACATCTATATTTTAGAATTGTCACCCAAGTAGAACCTAATAATAGGCACCTGTGCACCCAACTTGTATGCAATATTCAGCCTCACTCACTGGTATCACAGTGAATGTCTCGAATGCAACGTCACCCATTCTTAATACAACTCCCATCATCGAGGGCTTGGTGGAGGGCCGCCACCAGTTGCCTTGATCTGTTTTTTGGGAAAGCTAGGCTTCCTGTTAACTCGATAATTATTTTGGGTGTTACTCTTTCAGCGCAAGAATAAAATGTTGAATTTTGAATTATATTACATACTGCAGATCACGCTATTATTAAACTAATATTATTTTTTGTGGACTGCAATAAGTTACTTGTATGACTTAAGATGAGTGCTCCATCCTACAATGAAACGGTAAATTGATGGTCACTAATTTGAAGAAATGTTACTAATGTATTACCTCACGATAAATGATATTGCAAAGTACCTTATTTAGTCGTATTACTTAATAAATGTTTTATCGTATAATTTTCTTTTAACATTCGAAACATCGCTTGAGCTGTTGGACTGATCGACCTATATTATGATCCTGGTTTACGCCGTTAAAAGCATAAGCGACCTCCATCCAACCTCCATCCACGCCCTCTTCTTACCAGGTGCCGTTCGTTGGCCAGCTGCGGTCGCCTTAATCAGATTGAGAAGCATTTAATCGTTGTTTTTCGGTAAAAGGAAGTGCGCGCTACTTCCCTTTCATCATGATGTTTACATACATGTAGCGGCGTTTGCAACCGAAGTGTATAGAAAAACAAACACAGAAATACTTGCAAAGGAGAAACAAGGCAAACAGATACAAATGAACAGATTTACCTTATGGATTTAAAGCACAGCTGGAGAAACCGCTACTGGTACATATTCTCATCTTTTTAACTTTACCGTCGCATATGTTGGTTCCCCATCGGAGTCGGAGAGTTCAGTTTCAGAAAATGCAAGGAACACAGAATATAGCTGCTTAGAGTTGAACCAGAAGATAGATAATGTAGCGCAAGAAAGAAAAACAACGTGAGAGCTGGTATCATGCCTTTTATTAAGCCTCTTTCATTTCATTTAACACTTGGCGCTCAGGATGTTACACCTCCCTCCCGACTACCGACTCAAACATATCCTTAGACACGCGGAGGGAGCGGTCATGAATACGAACAAAACCCATGACGACAGTACCCACGACAAGGTAGTAGTTATATCGTCGTGTTCGCAATTGTCAGCGAATGAAAATATGGGCATCAACGACATATTCTTAGTCGTCGACTCTTGCGAACACGACGTAAATGCTGCCGACGTCTTGTACATCATCATCAGCATTGCTCACATTCAGTCACTTTACAACTGTCTAAGGCAACGGGCGAATCGGTATCAGGAAGGAGGTTACCAGCCAGAACCCCGAGGGTGCGAATAAAATGAATGAAGCTACATAAAAGCCATTACACCAGCTCTCACGTTGTTTTTCTTTCCAGTTAAAAAATAATTTGTCTTAAGGTCTAACTTTGCACTGCTACACCCTTTTGTTCTGTGTTGACATCCTTGTTTTATTGAAATGAATTTCTGCCTCTAAAGAACAACGGAAGAAAGCAAGAAAAAAAAAGATATGCAGCAACTCGCATGGAGTACCAAACATATGCGTCGATGAAGTTAAAAATATGGGAACACGTATTGAATTGTTTTTTTCTGTTGCGCTTTTGCATCCATAGAGACTAAAGTATTTTTCCATTCCTTTTGGATCTGTTTGACTTGAGTTTCCTGTATAGATATTTGTTTCAGAGTTTATTCTGTATGGTTCAGCTGGGAACGATGCAAACAGCACGACTGAAGCGGAGAGTGCTCTCCTTTAGAGAGAAACAAAGCGTAATGCTCCTAAACTCGATTAAGGAGAGGGAGGACATCATCCAGGACAGATCAACGGCACCTAGGATCTCGGGTCGGAAGGGAAGGGCGTAGATTAAGGTCGCTGAAGCTTTCAGTGGCATGAACCTTGACCAAGAACGGGGGTCTTGCCCAACACCTGAAGCGAAGTTTTGACCATGTTAAACGAAATCTGTTCTGAGGGCTTACGGGGCAAAGGCGAAATCATACGAGTAAAAGAATTTAAGGGAAACATCTCCTTGTTGCATTTCAGAATGCAGTGTATTGCAAACATTCTTTATGTTAAAGAATTCTCAGGATGGAGACTTTTTCAAGATTTTTTTTTTTGTGACAAGGTAAAGTACAAATTTCCAAATCACAAATTTTCATATTTCATTAAATGAATTGTGTTAAAATTTGTATTTTCCTCTAGTGCCTTACCACAATCACAGAATATCCTCAACAATGTGAGAAAAATAAGTGCTTGCTAGTCCAAGAGAACTGTGTTACTTCTTCAGATATATGCCATTCATTACTGTACACATTATCACCCAAGAAGAAGCTTTAATAAAGATCGGATACTTAGCCTTTGATAGAGTCTCGTTTCAAAGAAAATCCTAATCATGTGCGCAATTTGGCCAATTAACGACTAAATTTGTGAAATTCGGGGAAGCAGCACATGCGCCCATTACACTGGCATAGAAAGAAATCAATCCTCGTAGGTAATGTTGTTCCTGGACTTTTGATGAGGATGCGTGACACAGCCTGTAACACCAGGCATTGTTGTAATGCTAGAGAATTCCCGCATTGCTGTGCCCTCATTTACAGCGTTTGGGAACTGAATACACTTTGGTACTAGGCGAGCAGTTATTGCAGAGACATTGTGGAGACACCTACAAAGACGAGAGTGAGACATGTCTTTGCTGTGCGACATGTTTGTGCAGTTTCCCCATAATGTGGAAGTTCAATATGATTGATTATTTATTGATTATTAGTTGATTAATATCAACTACAAATATCAGGTCTGCTTTACTAGATATACTTGATTCTTTAAAGGTTAGAACTACTTGTAATGCATGGTTAGGTGAGAGACCAGAAAATGTAAATAATCATGTACGTCTTGTGATAAAACTGATCACACTACATTGTTCACTTTATGTGCATGAGGTGTTAGTGAAATAGGATAATGCAAGACAGAAACATATTTTGCTAAACAGCTTCACAACCTACTGCATCCATTTTTCAAAAACCCTACTTAGTTAAGTTGACTTTGAAGTGGTAACTCAAATTCTTTGAAACGTCAGTTCCGCTTCAGCATTCGGCATTATTTGTTTGATTATTTTACTCCTCATTGAACAGACCATTTGGCAAATGCTGCCAGAGTTTACAGCTGTTTCCTGTTATTTTTCATTTCACACACCTCTTCTGCTCATTGAGGTTGGTATATGTTTTCTTATCTTTTGCAGGAGATCGTTGACACGTTCCTTGCTTGGGAAGCTCGTATCGCTACAGGATATTGGGTTGGTCAGGCCTGGCAGGTTTGCGGTGACTCACAAGTTGGGGTAATTTTTCAGGAAGCGATTCTTATTTTATTTCAGATTCATTTTCAATATTTTATTCCTTGATAGAGGAATCGGGATCCTAGTACTGTCACTAGGTACCCCTTTACAGTAATACCAGAAGCATTTGGCAAGTGTCGCGAGTTTTTTTTTTTATTAGATGTTATATCTCCAGCAGTTTTTGTTTTCATGAACAGGATGAGTAATGAGTAATCTTTTAAATTTAAGAAATAGATATCATTTCTTGTGTATTTTTTTCGGGGTTCTAGTGGTCATATAATGGTTAATATTGCAAAGATATCGGGTACAAAATTATTGATCTTTTTCTTTCAATATATGCTTATCATTGTAAAACCAGTGGGTTAGGTTTGGTTTAGATTGGTTTGGTTTGTTTGGTTATTATGGTGTTTGTTTCCGTTAGTTTCCTACAACTTCATAGCCCTGCCTACTTCAGCGCGGTCAAGATTGTTAGGGAGTGGGGGTCATAGGTCCATAAATATCTGTTTCTCCAAACTTTAATTATTATTATCACTGTGCAGAGGAGAAAAGAAATACTTTGGGGAAAAATCACTTTTCATAGAAAAAAAAAATCTGACCACAATGTTTTCGTAATACTTACCCAGGGAACTTTAGCGACAAAATCGTATTAGATAGTAAATAGATAGGGATTTGCCCACCAGTTAAGCAAACTAATACCTTTAATTAGTCTCTTTTTGGTTAATGAAAGCCATTTTCTTCTCTAATTAGTTGTTGAACATTCTAGGAACTTCTGAAGGCTCACCAACTGATACTTATTTCTTGAACTCATGCATACTATATTCTTAATGATAAGTGTTTACCTGATTTACTCTTTCATGAGACTGAAAACGTGAGGTAAAAGATGTGAAAAATCTTCAATGACGAACCGTAGCATCGTCCACTAGACACCTGGGACACACAAGGCCTCTCAACTGGCTACCTTATCTTATTTTAGATCAAGCATCATACATTAGACACACTGCATGCTTATCAGGTGTATTCATACGGGAAGAATGAAATCTCCAACTGAAGATGTTTGAAGAAAACGTAATTGTCGGAGTTGTGGTGTTGATAACCGACCAAAAAAGGCGTGTTACCCTGCCTTCCGCCGACGAGCCGAATCACGATTACTGTGGTATCAAGATATTTATATGAAGGACAAACATTCCCTTTCTTGTGCACAACCTGCTGCTCATACATTTTTTCTTTTCTAGATTTTTTGAAAGAATATCATCATACTTCGAATTTCAGTTTGAGCTTCTTTAGAAATAGCTTACTCATTGTTTATTGTATGGTAGGCTTCGCAAGGGCTCCTCTAGCTGACGAACAAAATATATACCAAGGTTCCAAGTTGCGTATGTTTTAGAATACGAGTATGACATGGCATACCAAAGGACTAGGACTATGGCCGTTATAGTCCCCACCATGACGGACCTTACACCATCCTAATGTTCTGGAGCAGCGGTGGTGACAAACGACGAATGATGAATATACGACCTGACACTGTTGACTTCTGTTTAATTGCACAGGAAACGATCAACAACCATAGTTTCTGAATAATCTCATTAAAAATAAGTGAATGATTGTCAGGTTGGGGGCAGCTGAGACCTTAAAACGACTGGCTAGCGGTGATTTGTTGGTTAGAGTGAAATACGTTAGCAAGTGAAGGATCTTCTGAAGCTTCGAAATTTCCATTATCACGATATTGTTGCCACTATATATACCCGTGTCCATGGAATCATTAAAGGGAGTCACTTTCCGTTCAGATATCATAGACTTGAGTGAAGATGATTTCGTGCAGGAACTCTCGGTTCAGGACGTTACTGGTGCAAGGTTTATTTCAGTGTTTGTAAACGGCGAGCGACAAAGGAATCCGTCTAGTTCGGGAAGTCTTGACTTTCCGAGGCTATCTCAGTTGGCCAAACAAGGTGCCCGGTAACGCCTTTCATTCCTAACTCCTTGCGTTGGTATGAGTGCCAAACATTCGGTTCCAATGCATGTGATGTGCAGATATAACTTTGCTGCTAAATGCCCCATAAAAAGTTCATTATAGAAGATTTCAACGCTCACTATTATTAATGGGGAAGCATACAGGTAAATCCTAGAAGGGAAGAAATGGTAAACTTTATCATCAACTCTAACCCATCTATTCTGAACGATGGTTGTTGGTACTCGTGTAGACGATCGGATTGGAAACATCTCAGTCAGATATACATCTTTTTCGTCCCCAGATATGCGAAATGGTATCACATTGGGAAGTGACCATTTTCTAATTCATCTTTCTTATTCTTGCGACATTTGCACCAACCCGTGTCCACGTAAATTCAGTTTTAAGAAAGCAGATTGGATGTGTTTTTCCATGCATGCCGTCCTGAATATAACACTAACACAAAGACAGAAAACGCTACACAGTCTGCCAGAGAGGCTGCAGAGACCATATTACTTAAGACCTTTACAAAGTTCCTTGGTGGACAATAGACTGCCGAAATGCGCTGAGTGCAATAGGAGATACGAGATTTTCAAAGAGCTCTCAGATGCCTACCATATTGCTTTCAAGTATGTGAAGGCTCAGAGAAATGGAACTATCCGACATACCCAGAGAGACTTCTTGTGAGGGTGTGGTTCAACAATAAACTAGGACATGCACCAAGAACCACTCCATCAGTAACCGATAACAACCAGAGAACAGACAATTCCGGTGACGGAGCCAGTACCATCACCAGGAGATTCTTAGAAATAATTAGCTCGGCCAGTTATGACCAGCGTTTTGTTCGCTACATTCCAGGCCAAGCTAAGAAATATTGACTTTGTTACAGATGAAAACCTTACTTCCTGCCCTGATATCCTGACATGATTCCAGCCCAGACACCACCGGGATAACTTATGATGCGTGTATAATGTAGCATCTTAATTAGGCCACCTTGATTAAGCTGTTAACATTGCACAACGGGATTTGGGCGTCTCGAACGTTTCTAGACTCATGATACTTTGCGCACGTCTTCCCGATCTCAGAGGGTTCTGGACGCATTACGAATGTCAACTCGTTTCGACCTGTTGCATTCGCAAGTTGTATTCGTACGGTCACGAATAAATGGCAAATAAGAGGCTTATTTTCTTATTAGATTAGAAAAAAAAAATGATGAATGATCAACAGTGTGGCTTGCGTAATCACAGCTCAAGGGATCAAGGGAGAGAGGAAGTCGTGCTGACACACACGGACAAATCGTAGCGTAAATACTCACTGTAAACCCAACATCAACAAAAAAATGCCCACCAAAATGCCTGCACTGCAACGTGGTTCTAGTAACAAGACACATCATCAGCAACGAAGACGAGCGTGTCGAGGACAAACGCGTCACTACAACAAACGTCATCAATAGAAGTATGACATCTTACCGCCCGTGATACCGTCGCTCCACCCACTGGTTTCCCGGTGTTTCCGTCCGCGGGGTCCATAGATATATAACCCCACCCGGCTATGGTGATGTGTTGGAAAATTAGGAATATTTATCAAGTTTACATTGTTGTCTATCAGTTCTTAACAGAAAATCGAGACACCTGCCATAAGATTTATACTCGTCAGTAACGACCCAGCCAAACTACAGGTCCGATGGTCAAACTCTCGTTTAACTATATGGTGAAATTAATGAAAAGTGATTGTAAATAGCGTTAAAACAATATTTCATTGAATATTTGGTGGTTACAGTGTGTGTGTTGGAAAACCTTTAAAGTGACGACAATGCTGACCATGCCGTCGTGACTGGTGGTCGTCACAGCCCCACACCAGCTGGGCGGCGTAAGGTAAGTCACGTAATTACTTGTTTATGAACTTGTTTGGTTATGATGTTTCAACATTTGTAGGTCATATGTTGCCCGATGTTTAGTGATAATGACCAATGTTGTTTTTTTCAGCGGATATTATTACTGTTTCGCACATCCATCGAATTTTGTTAGGTTAGGTTAGGAGGGATGTCCGAAAGTGTAATTTTACCGTTTAGTGATCATGTTTCAGTGATTATAGGTTATATGTTGTGCGCTGTGTGGCGAGCATATTTCAACAATTATGGGTTATATGTTGCAAGCTGCTTGGTGATTGTGTTTCATCAGTTATAGGCTAAATGTTGCACACTAACCTAACCCTACAATTATACGTTAAATGCAGCACTCTCTTTTGTGGCCATCTTTCATCAATTATAGGTTATATATTGCACACTTTGGCAATTATACTCGCTAATTATAGGCTACATATTACAACACCCTGTATGGCGACTATGACTCAGTAAATTATAGGCAATATGTTGCACCATGTTTAGATATTATGGCACTTATTATTGGTTATATGCTGCATGTTTGACGATCATGTTTCAGCCGCTATATGTTTCCCGTTGCACATTGTTTGGCGATCTTGTTTAAACAGTTTTAGGTACTAAGTTGTACTTATTTTTTAGGTAAAATTTGTGTCATCCTCAGGTTTATAACAACTGTCTCTCGCTCTTGACCAAAACTTTCATACCAATACGAAGCGGATATTTCGTCGCCAATATATATATATATATATATATATATATATATATATATATATATATATATATTTCTAAAAAGAGAAACAGGAGCCAGGCAGGGAGTGCTAATCCTCCTCGAAGGCTCAGATTGGGGTTTCTGAAAGTGTGTGGATCTAACCAAAATGAGAAGAAAGGAGAGATAGCTAGTATGTTTGAAGAAAGAAACCTGGATGTTCTGGCTCTGATCTGAGAGAAACGAAGCTCAAGGGAAAAGGGGAAGAATGGTTTGGAAACGTCTCGGGAGTGAAGTCAGGAGTTGCTGAGAGGAC
>JAYMFT010151383.1:0-12612 GCA_038088735.1 Panulirus argus
GTCACATGATTATTGTGTGGCCATCGGCAACTCAAGGGTGTGCCGTTTTGATACCTGCTTCTTTCCCAACACGTCGAGGCTTTGGAACTCTCTACCTCCTCATGTCTTTCCCAATAACAATGACCTGGCTCATTTTAAAAGACAGGTTTTTCACTTTCTCAAAAAAATCGTTTAAATACTTTCCCTTGTCTTTTCTTTTCCCGTTTCATAATTCTCTCTATATTTCAATCAAGCCCCGGCCTCGAAGTGGACTTTTGTCCCTGACTGGAGCCTTCAACATAAAACAAAAAACTTGGTAGCTACCCCAAGGTTTAGAGATACAGCCAGCGTGTGAGTACCGTCCTTTAATTTGGGTGCTCTGCCTTACAGGAACGTCATTAGTAGCACGTGTCTGACATCATATACTTTAGAGAAAGAAAATCGTTATGTGGCACTTCGCTTGTCAAAGACTGGGCATTTTTGCAACACGAATAGGATCTTAGAGACAGAATGTGCGTGACAACAAACACATTAGAAATAAGGACGTGAATGACACCAAGAGAAGACGTGTTTGACACCATACAAATAAGAGATAGATAGAACGCTTTTGACACCATCGATTTGCAGGTAGAACTTTTATGACACCAAACGACTTACAGATAAAACGTTTATGACACCAACGATTTATAGACACTAGCATACTTCAGAGAAATGACTTTGTGTGTGACAGAACATGTATTTGTCAGGATACAACTTAGAGACAGAAGACGTGCTGAGAAAATGACAGATTTGAGAGAGAGCACGTGTGGTACGCCCCACATAATTCCGTCTTATAGCCCTGGAACAGATCACCGGTGTTCACGTCTACAATCTGGACAGAACAACTTGATATTAACGAAAGAAATATAGGGAAAAAAAGCAAATTCACAGCATTCACTGGAGCAAATGCAATTATGTGAATTCATGCCCCTCATGTTCATACCCCTCATATCTAATAACCCTCACATTCATACCCCTCATATTCATACCCCCCATGTTCATATCCCTCATATTTGATACCACTCATATTCAATACCCTTCATATTCATACCCCTCATATTCAATACCCTCATGTCCATACCCTTTATATTCAATACCCCTCATATTCATGCCCCTCACGTTCAATAACCCTCATATTCATACCCCTCATATTCAGTATCCCTCATATTCAATACCCTCATATTCAATACCCCTCATATTCAATAAACCTCATATTCATACCCCTCACATTCAATACCTTTCATATCCATACCCCTCATTTTCAATACCCCTCATATTCATATTATTCATATTCATGCCCCTAATATTCATGCCCCTCATATCCATACCCCTCATATTCAATACCCCTCATATTCATACCCTTTATATTCATACCCCTCATACACATACCCCTCATATTCAATACCCTTCATATTCATACCCCTCATATTCAATACCCCTGATATTCAATACCTCTCATGTGAAACCTATTACAACACTAGTATTTATTAAACTCGTTTAGACTAACTGTACGCTAGAGTGAATACGAATTCAGTTTACATTGAATCATTAAAAAAAAAATGTATAAAAATGTCGTTTTTGTGACAAATATAGACGAGCTGAATGGTCAGTAAGCGTTAATTTCCTTTCGTAAACACATTACGGATCTGTGTTGAAAATGTCCAGCTGTTTCCGTATCACTCTTAATCAGAATTACGTCGACGTTCAGTGACGTCATGACTCTACGCAGGGAAGGAGAGATGAGGATCGTTTTACCGTTATCGAAGATTCACGAAGCAGTAACCCAGCAATGGTCCTTATACAGCACGTTTCCCATTTACCCTTAGTTAAGGGGGCGCACAGGCTATGCCTAAATCTTCAGCTATTGCGTCAAAATATAAAATCAAATCTCCTTTAGTAATGACTTCGATGATATATGCAATATGACATTAATACCCCGCATATTCATACCCCTCATATTCAACACCCCTCATTTTCAATACCCCTCATATTCAATACCCCTCATATTCAATACCCCTCATATTCAATACCTCTCATATTCAATACCCCTTATATTCAATACCCCTCATATTCAATACCCCTCATATTCAATACCCCTCATATTCATATATCTCATATTCATACTCCTCATATTCATACCCCTCATATTCATACCCCTCATATTCATACTCCCCATATGAATATTTATGCCTTACTGTGCTTCTCAAAGTCCAGTCGTAAAGGGCGTCGAAATATACCAACATATTGCCCACATTCGATCGAGTTTCAACACCTGGAAGTATTGCCATCTTCTTTCACGTGGTATAATTTGGTGTTGCTTCATTAAGATGTGACAGGTGTCATGTGACAGGTGGTGGGGGTCGTGTGACAGGTGGTGGAGTTATGTGACAGGTGGTGGGGTCATGTGACAGATGGCAGGGGTCATGTGACAGGTTGTGGGAGTCATGTGACAGGTAGTGGAGTTATGTGACAGGTGGTGGAGTTATGTGACAGGTGGTGGAGTTATGTGACAGGTGGTGGGGTCATGTGAGAGGTTGTGGGGGTCATGTGACAGGTTGGTGGGGTTCTGTGATGGGTGGTGGGGTCTACCACCTGGTTTTCCCAGGCGGCTACCACCTGGCTGTCCCCTGACGGCTACCACCTGGCTGTCTCCTGGCGGCTACCACCTGGCTGTCCCCTGGCGGATACCACCTGGCTGTCTCGTGGCGGATACCACCTTTCTGTCTCCTGGCGGATACCACCTTTCTGTCCCCTGGCGGATACCCAAAGGCCATCACACCAGACCCTGACATCCTCCTTGTAGTCAGAGACTTCTGACCTCTCTTTGTGTCTCACTACAGACGACGATTCAAACTGGGGGAGGTCATGCCAGCACCATCGCCAAATCCTCCTCATGCTGTTTGTACCTCCTCAACCACGGACCGCCACCCGTCACCACAATCGATCTGTTCCAGTTAGAACTCGCAAAGACAGTTATAAAAATCAGTACTCTACCTACCACTGCGAAGTTCATGAACAATTCATAGACAAGTGCACAGCTATGCAAGTGAACAGCTCAGTTTTCTGTTATGTTGTATGTCGAATACTGTATCATTGTACCTATTAATCACTTATTCTTCGGTCAAGTTCATGATGTATAAACCATACTATTTCATCCTGGAAACATCCCCGTATATTGGCCACTCTGTCCATCTAGATGTACCGCACCCATATGCTTAGCAAAGGCGAGGAAATATCCAGCTCACCCTATTCTTAATAAAGCACTTGCATGATTCATTAATCAGCAACTATCAAAACCTCCCAGTTCTGTCATATCTGTAATACCACAACTGTGTTTTTTTTCAAAGCCGATTGGCTGCGTAAATCCAATGAACATTCATTAGTTCATCTATCTATTTGTTTACACGCACACACGCACACACACACACGCACACACACACGCACACACACACACACACACACACACATAGCTGAACCGCAAAGCTTGGTCGATCTCTGCCTAACGCAAAGCAAAATTCATTATTGTGGTGACATATTTATATATATATATATATATATATATATATATATATATATATATATATATATATATATATTCAGTCTTATAAAAACATCCCTTCTTTCATACAGTTAAACCTTTTCTGTTCCAATTCCATCTGGGAAAGGGATTTTGCATACCGTGTCGACCAGAACTCCCCATCGACCGAAATCATTGGAAATGTTATGCATGAGGCAAAGCGCTTCCCTTTTCCAGAGAAGACACTCTCTCTCTCTCTCTCTCTCTCCCCCGCTTCCACTGGTGGGTGGAGTACCACCTCCATACCTGGGGTGGCTTTGACTCGACCTTTCTCTTATGGCAGAGTGGAAACAAGAGCGTATCGCCGACAGAGGTCCCACGGCCACTACCAGAAGCTAAGACAGGTCCCTCGGCCACTACCAGAAACTGGGACAGGTCCCTCGGCCACTACCAGGAGCTGAGACAGGTCCCACGACCACTACCAGAAACTGGGACAAGTCCTACAGCCACTACCAGGAGCTGAGACAGGTCCCTCGGCCACTACCAGAAACTGAGACAGGTCCCATGACCACTACCAGAAACTGGGACAGGTCCCTCGGCCACTACAAGAAACTGAGACAGGTCCCTCGGCCACTTCCAGGAGCTGAGACAGGTCCCTCGGCCACTACCAGAAGCTGAGACAGGTTCCTGGGCCACTTCCAGGAGCCGTGAGAGATCTTTCGGCCACCCGCTACTACCTCTCTTCACCCTCTGGTCCTGTGAGATGTCTTGGGTGTGTTCCTGCCACCAGGGCTTGAGCCAGAGGCAATCGCCTGGCCACTGCCCTCTTTAGGTTCTATGTGAAGAACCAGTTGCACTACGATTGAGCACTGATGCTTATTTCCTCGAAGAGTGAAGCTGTGGAATTCTATTCCTTCAAACATCTTTTTCTTTATTCTGATAACTGTTCCACCTTTAAGATTTAGGTACGTGAACACCTAAGAGGCGATAACTCATCTGATCTCTTACCTTTTTACTCCCTTTTACTCAGAGATGACCTTCACTAAGGGATGTTTCTATTGATACCATGTCGGTTATTAAATACATTTTAAAAAGAATACTCGAGATTAGCCTTAATAACTGTTTCTTTTCCTACACCCCCAAGTTTTGGAACTCATTACCGTCTCATATCATCCCTAACAGCTGAGACTTTTCCCTTTCTACAAAGCACCGTTTTCTAAGTCTTTTAAAGCTCTAAGACTATTTCTCCTCTTCTCTAATTACTTTCTTTCTAGTCTTCTGTTTATCTTACATTACAGGTCTACGCTTGAAGAGGATTTACGCCCGTGACCAGAGCCTGAGACATTACAATGCACTGTACCTGCAAACAAGGACACCGGAACAAGGGTACTGTACCTGTAGACAGGGGTGACTGAGGCATTCTTGTACCACAACACCAGCAGTACAGGTTCCTCGGGCTTCGGGGAGTTGATGTTGCAGGGAAGCCTGGCTTTGGACCCCCGCACGGCCGTCACCGCCACCAGCGTACCTGGAGGAGAGAGAGACCCGTTCGTTACTCCTGCTGTGTCACAGTGTCAATATATTCAGAGGACAAACATTT
The DNA here is from genome assembly GCA_038088735.1 of Panulirus argus. Classification (NCBI taxonomy): domain Eukaryota; kingdom Metazoa; phylum Arthropoda; class Malacostraca; order Decapoda; family Palinuridae; genus Panulirus; species Panulirus argus. The sequence continues at coordinate 5,136 of JAYMFT010151383.1, forward strand.
ATTAACAAAGCTATTAAGGTGTCGATACTCCCGGGGAAGGGGTAGCATGATTACAAAGGTACACTCATTACGGCGCTTCCTGCACTCCTAATACATCTAGAGGACACACACTCGTTATTAAAGGCGACACGCTGCCAACGCCCTTCGTGGACACACATTTTATGAGGGCTGGAACAGTGTCAACACTTCCTGAGTACACGTATGGGAAGCCGTATCGACAGAGTTGTCTGCCATGGCGACAATTATGATCAGAAAGTAACACTAGCAAGTACTCTTCATTCAAGCTCATGTTTTGCTGTATCCTTCAGGGCAAGAATATCAGTAGTCTAAGTTACTTTCACCGTCGTGCTCGATACTTGTAGATTAACAAGATGTCCTGTACCTGAACATGCAAGGCTACTAACGACAGGAATAGATACCAAACGGAAACACCAGTGTATTAAGAATGAATGCTTGCATGATCAGAACTGAGAATTAAGAATTCTGTTTTATTCTTTCGTGCTACAAGACACGACATAGGCAGTTGAACACCCAAATCAAGGCCTTCTTATAGGCAGTTGAACACCCAAATCAAGGCCTTCTCATTAACGTTATCTATCTATCTATCTATCTATCGATCTATCTATCTATCTTTCTATTTATCTTTCTATCTATCTATCTATTATCTATCGATCTATCTATCTATTTATCTATTTATGTATCTGTTTACCTATCCATCTATCTGTCCCTAAGATAAGATACAAATAATACCACATAGGTATTCCCTGCGTGTCTGAGAAGGCGACTTTAGTGAACGGGAGCAGAGGAGCTAGAAATTCTCCCTTTCTTGAATTTCATTTTCTAAAAGACGGAACAGAAAAAGGAGCCCAGCGTGGAGAGCTCATCCTTCTCGAAGGCTAAAGCTCGGGTACATGTAACCAGGATGAGCAGAAGGTTGAGATGGGCACTATGTTTGGGCAGAGAGGCTTGGAGGTTCTCGCTAATCCTGCTGAAGAAGGAGTTAGTGGGAGCCCCAGACTGATGTGGGTCAACATGAAAGTGAATTACGGAGGGTGGGCGATTGTTAGCGCATAGCACCTAGTAATGAGAGGAGTGAGGAAGAGAGTCGAGTGTTCTGGAAGAAGTTGAATGAGTGCGTCTATAATCTTCATGCGAGGGATCGATCAACATTGATGGGTGTCTTGAATGCAAGAGTGAGGGGAAATGGCAGTTGAGAGTACGAGTAAAACCAACTGGCATGGGATACCCACCTTGGCGAACAGTTCGTGTGGCTGGGTGTTACAAAAGGACTTGTGATTAGATATACCTGGTTTGGTTCAGAAAAAGGGAAAATACACGAGTACACGTGGGTGAAGGTGAGGGGTACCTGGTTTAGAAAAAAGGAAAATACTCGAGTATAAGTGGGTGAAGGTGAGGGGTACATAGTGAGAAGATATTATCAGATTATGTGCGAAATGACAGGCATCCTAAGGAGAGACTATTGGATGTGAATGTGTTGAGAGAGGCAGCTGATAGGCAGATGAAGCATAAAGTAAGAGGAAAGAGAGGGAGTGAGAGAATGGTAATAAAATGTACCAGACACACTCTGGGGTAAGAATCGGCAAGAAAATGAGAACTTGTAAGAAAGAAAAGGACAGAATAGAGGAGGTCATGAGATGCCATGCGTACAGCGGAGAGGCTATAGAAGGTACAAGTCTTCCACGGTATCCACACAACTCTCCTGGTAGCCACACAGTACGTACAGACCTCTCCTGGAACCCGCCCAAGTCTGGAGATATCCACATAATTCTCCTGGTAGCCGGCACACCTCCGAATGCTCACACAACCCACTTGGTACGCACGCAAGTCTCCAGATACCCACAAAACACTCCTGGTACCCGCACACCTCCAAAGACACCCATGCAACTCTTCTGATACCCGCACAGCTCCAAATATGAACACAACTCTCCCTCTATCCGCACACCTCCAGATACCCACACACTTCTCCTAGTGCCCGCACACCTGCAGATACCAATACATCTCTCCTGGTACCCGCACACCTCCACACACCTGTACATCTCCTCAGGTACCATAACACCTTCAGAAACCCACACAGTTCTCCTGGTACCCACATATGTCTCCAATATCCACGCAGTATGTTTACACTTGTTTATCCGAATAACGTAAAAGTAAAAGAGTCGAACCGATCACAAAGAAAGATATGAATACCAGCCATCAATGAACCAGGGAGCATGCGAAAAATAAGAGAAACGCAAAAAGCGGCGGTAGAAGGAAGTACACACAGGACAAAAGAAGACGGAAAGAAACAGTAATTAAGCAAACGGGAGAGAGAGATACTAACGGAACCATGACGTCACTCACGTTACAGAAAACAGATAAGATTTACATCTTGTCGCTTCCGATGATAAATGTTTCCAAGTTATCAGGAAGCCATTAGCACACAACTTTGTATTTCTTTTCCGGCGGGAGTTTTTCTTCGCGCGTTCATCAAGTCTTTTAAATTTCAAAATCGATAGGACAACGCTAGTACTTCAAACGTAATATCATCACTTATTCATCATTCAAAATTTATTCAGCTCTGTGAGGTGGGCAGACTAGAAAGGGTAGTGAGTGATGGGATGAAGAAGTAAAGTTGTTAGTGAAAGAGAAAAGAGAGGCACTCGTGCGGTACTTAAATAGGAAAGAGTGCAAATGACTGGGAGATGTATAAGAGAAAGCGGCAGGAGGTCAAGGGGAAGGTGCAAACGTAGAAAAAGAGGGCAAATGAGAGTTGTGGTGAGAGAGTATCAGTAAACTTTAGGGAGAATAAAAAGATGCTTTGGAAGGAGGTAAATAATGTGCGTAATAATGTAGTAAAGGGGGACAAGGGGGAAAGTGATAACAGGTAGTGATGGAGTGAGGAGAAGATGGAGTGAGTATTTTGAAGGACTATCGAATGTGTTTGATGGTAGAGTGGCAGATGTAAGGCGTTTAAGTCAGGGTGTTATGCGAAGTGAGAGAGTCATGTAGTGGTTTGGTGAAGAGAGAAGAGGTGGTGAAAGTCATACGAACGATGAAATGTGGCAAGGTGGCTGGAGTGGACGGTATTGCAGTTGAATTTATTAAGAGAGGGGGTGACTGTGTTGTTGATTGGATGGTAAGGATATTCAATGAATGTATGGAACATGGTGAAGTGCTTGAGGATTGGCGGAATGCATGTATAGTGCCACTGTACAAAGGCAAAGGATATAGAGGTGAGTGCTCAAACTACAAAGGCATAAGTTTGAGTATATGTGGTAAGTTGTATGGGGGGTTGTTCCAGCTTCCTATAGGATCCAGGGATACACCACCTTCACCTGTCTCCTGCTGGGCTCCGAGAAAACCATATGCCCCTGCTTCCAGCTAAGCTATGGAAACTATACTGTAATCTTTCCTTGCCTCCTGCTGGGTCTCAGGAACATATCTTGAGCCTATCTCCTGCTGAGCCAGACCTTTAAGTCATCTTGGGGTTCCTGAACACCACTTATTTTGCCTCGTGATGCGGGGTCTAAGAGCACTACCTCGCCATGACCTCCGCTGAAAGCTGGAACGACTACCGACCCCGTGAAAAAAAGCGTCTGAAATCATCACGCACTTCTGTGAATCCGTTTTTGCATTTCCCTCCCCTATAATGGCAGCCCGCGATAACTGTGACTAAACCTCTTCCGCTTCCTTGATGGATCTCGTCACACCACCTGCCTTTCTGCCCCAACCATCTGCTGGAGTAAAGAAACACAACCAGCTAAGCTTTCTCCTGCTGGGGCGAAAGAACACCAGATGCTCCTGCCTTCCCTCGAGCCCTGGGAATATCATCCTACACCGCCTCCTTCTGAGACTGTGGAGCATCCCTTGCCAAGCCTCCCGCAGGGCAACTAGACACACCACATGTCCCTGCAGCCTGCGGGGGTCGCAGGACACTCCTGTTAAGTTTTTAAGCGGACCCACGGACTGCTATGAGTCCCTGAAGTCCGCTGTGACCCGGTAACACCACCTGCAGTGCCTTCCAGAAGGTCCCAGGGTCATTTAGGCGCCAAGCCTTCTCCTGGGCTCCTGGAAGACGACCCTCCTCCAGGAACTTGGACCTTAAAAGGGTATCCAGCCAAATCCCACAAAAAGCGAAGTGACTTCACGTCCAGAAAGGGAGCCCGGAGCATTTGCCGTACCGGGACTTCCTGCCTCATCCATACTCGTATCCACAGAGCCATGAGCCCTGGCAGTTTCGGGAGCGATGTAAGAGGAGCTAAGGATTACCAACGATTGTACCGAGGTTTGCAGCGTGACTGGTCGTCTGGCGATCGACTGAACGACGTCCTGCATGTTGAGGTAACCACAGAGCTGTGGGTGATGATGTACGATGTATGCAGCGATCAAGGTTAGTAATGGCCAGTGGGTTATGATGATCATTTGAAGCAAGGAAGATAATCAGTCTGAATGAAGAAGAAAACAAAGCTAAAAAAATCGATATGGTTCCTCGTAAATGGAAATAATAATAATAATAATAATAATAATAATAATAATAATAATAATGAAAATAATAGCAATGATAACAATGTTAGGAATAATAGTCAGTTAATTAATAATAATAATAATAATATAATAATAATAATAATAATAATATAATAATAATAATAATAATAATAATAGAAATGATGATAATCATAATAATAATAATATTAATAATAATAATAATAAAAGTAATAAAATAATACAAATAATGAGCACAGAACAAGCGTTGTCATTACCCAAGCTGGAGAGGGTGACACATGGGGTTCCTGTAAGCAGTGTTGGGGACCATTACTGTTTCTGGTCTACATAAGTGATTTGCCAAACGAGGCAGATTCTTAACCAAATATCTTTGCTGAAATTTCTAGAAATATAAAAGAAGATCGAAATAAGGGGGACTACGAAAGTATGCATTGAGAACTCAACAATATGCTGCAGTAGTCGGACAAATGGCTTATGAAGCTAAACTCCGGAAGATATACGTGAAGTCACGAAGGTAAGAAGCGGTTCACACTCTTTGGCTGTGAGTACCATATCGATGTTGTGAGAGGGACCTCGGACTGTACACTACGCCGAACGTGTCATTAGGACAGTATGTGTTAAGGATCATAAGGAAGGCAAATCACATCTTGGTCTGTATCAACATAACCGTCAAGTGCATGGAAGGTATACACCCCCAACCTCATAGTCACTGACAGTGACCTCACCCCTAAAACACTTAAACTCTACAGTGCAGTTCCCCAAGATGCAGATCTTTCTCCGTTTTCAGTTTCTTCCCAAACGACCTCACATTACCTCCAGCAAACCACAGCATGAAGGTCCTCTCATACGCCTACACAATCGCAACTCTCTGACAACACAGTAGAAACAATGAACAGGTAGCACTGCATTGCATATTTGGAACAATGGCTCACCCACGAAAGATTATCTGCATCTCCACAGAAATCTTTAATCACTCTCCAAATCCCAGACAGCCACGAATCCGGCGCGCACCCTTAGTCAAACTGAATGGACAATCTCTCCCACTGGACAAAAGACCTGGCAGCCATTCCAGGCATAACATACGAGACGCAAATGACATTCACTCCACACACCAACAACACTAACACAAAAGCAAACAAACAAACTGAACGCCCTCAGAACACTAACTGCCACGAGATCTGGACGAGAAAAATAACCTCTTAACATTCTCTTTAAGACAATTCACTTTAAACTACGCTTCTCCTGCCTGGTCCTCCACCTCCTCGCAAGTAAACGTAACAAATAAGCAAACCACTCAAAAGAGAGGACTAAAAACAATCACTAGCTGCTTAGCCATTACAAATACCTAACACTTACACAATAAGACAAAGACCCTCTCAATACAATCCCACTTCTACATGCTAAGCACTCCATTCTTTGCAACAGCACTAAACTCCTCTAATCCAACCAAATTCCAGCAAATCCTCCTACCACCAGCAAAGGTAACACTAACAAAACACATACACGCTGAAATAACTGGACAAGCACTGTACAACCGCTCTCCCATATCACTCTTAAACAACATCCTACCAGATATGCATCCATCTGAAACCACACTCCCTAGACAAACACGACTCACTCTTTGCCGTCACCCATCTCTACATTACCACAAACATCAGTTCACCACAGCCCAGGGCATTTCGTACCAACGACGCTACTTCCACAGTGAAAACACCGAACACTTTTACTGCTCAGATGCCCCTCGCTGTCTCCCCACACAGACACACACACAGTGTCAGTACACCTTGTGACCCATGGCTTCTCCCGGTGAACGAGACCAGCATCCTGAGCGATGCGGGGTTTCACAAAGAAGGAAATCCTGGGGCGGGAAGTAAGTATACACACACACACATACACACACACACACATATATATATATATATATATATATATATATATATATATACTTACCAGATAATTTTCTTCGTATAACATACGTAATTACAGCCGAAATACACGGCGTGGCAACCTTTTCTCTCTCTCTCTCTCTCTTCCAGATAACACTGATGAAGTCGAGCAAAATATGAGAGGAATCCGGGTCGTGCTGCCGCGTCATGCAACTCCACGCCAGGCCTTGTGTCAGCTGAGGTCGATACCTGAATTGCCACGGGGCCTTTTTATAACGCCAGTGTTTTACTTGCATCAGTTCAGTTCTGTGTCTCTCTCTCCTGGACCTATGTGTTTCTCCACACTGGGCTCTTCTGGGGGTGTCTGTTGGCTCAGTGTTGAGCCTATTGTTTGGGATCAGATTTATGCTATCCTTAGACCTCCTTTTGAGTTTTTCAGTCTTGGGTGGGATTGTCTTGCATTAAGCTTTTGTTTCTCTGTTTATCTGTCTGTCTGTCTGTCTGCCTCTCTTTCTGTCTGTCTGTCTGCTTGTCTCTCTCTCTCTCTCTCTCTTTCTTTCTCTCTCGCAAAATCGAGGTTATGGAACACATGAACTACCGCGAATGGCTGAGAGAACTGAAAGTATACAGCTTCTCACTGTGTATCTATGTATAATATGGCTCGTGCAGTGAAAAACTGATGATATTAACCACATGTCCTGATGTGGGAAAAATATAAATAATTTATGAAAATAATAAGAAACTTAGGTTTCTTTTTCATATTAAAATCCATCTAATAAGAACTGATTACACAGTAAATCATAACGAAAAAAGTCAGAAGTAAAGCTGAGGCGAGCTAATGAAATTAGCAGGAGAATTACCCAGTAACTGGATGGCACTATAATGACCCGTTATCAAACCTGATAGAGTATCAGGCAGACTAATAATAATTCCAGCGACTCGTTGTATGAGGTCCGGACACCAGCCAAAAAGTTCACTTGACGTATTGATTTCCTGACTTATCTTGGATTGTGTGTGTGTGTGTGTGTGTGTGTGTGTGTGTGTGTGTGTGTGTGTGTGTGTGTGTGTGTGTGTGTGTGGGCGTGTGT
>JAYMFT010151394.1:0-12611 GCA_038088735.1 Panulirus argus
CGTGTATGATTCCACGTGCAGGTCTTTTCATGCGCGTATGGGTCCGCGCATGTCTGTTTCTGTACACACGTCTCTCTGTCCGTGCGCACGCGTCAGCGTGTATGTTTTGCCACGCGACCAATTATTTTGTGCGTGTGTGTCTACTTACTGTACTGATTTCCTATTTCTACATATGTAGAGGGAGCTTTACTCTCAAATCCATGCGTAAATATTGTAGTCAGCTTAGAACATCCAGGGAATACGAAAAACAAGTCCACCTTATGAACACCTTAAGAAAACATCTACCCTACAGGGCAGAACTAAGAAACATATGCCCTACAACACATCTGCATGAGAACACCTGCCCTACAAGACTCCATCAGGCACACAAAAAAACACTGGTCTCTGAAAACACCTGTACCAGGACAAAAGAAACATCTGCACCAAAGAACACACACACCACACAACATCTGCACAAACATATGAACATTAAACCTAAACAACCACACTCGTTCAACATGTGCAGGAGTAAGGGTTCCTTCCCCTGTGGTGACACGCTTCCACGTACGCAGAACGTCTCCTCCTCCTCCTCCTCCCTCAACAACTACGGACTGTACCCTGGTCATAATTGACTATGGTTCAGAAGAACTCCACGCAGTTCACAGCATCTATGTATATGTTGATACGTATATGTGTGTATTTTGCATATATATACGTATATGTATATTAGTGTGTATATGAGTAGATGGGTCTTTCTTCGTCTGTTTCCTAACACTACCTCGCTGACGTGGGAAACAGCGATCAAGCATAATAATATGAAGATAGAAAAATATATATGTTTGTGCTAGATGCTGCACGTGAAATCCTGATGTGGACACAGGAAATGTAATGCATGTCATAGATCCAAGGACTTTAAGAAGGGGGAAATTGTCAATACAAAGAAGTAACTCATTTTATGTTAATCACATTTAACATTCACCTCTGAGCCATACAAACAGAATTAATCTTTTTTTTTTCTTTTCAGTTGTGTTCACATAAACTTGCAAGATTGGAAACAGTTTTAGCTTTCATGTTTTAAATAAGTGAATGTGACTGCATAACCATGTACGAGTAAGCATGTTATGAGGTAATGAATATACTGTAATGAAACAGTACAAAGTGACGTCATTGTATAAAAAGACTGATGCCAGACAAACTTAGAAGTGGTGCAAAAATTGGACCAGTAGGTAAGCAGTATGGCATCAGCTATCTGACCATTCAGTACATCAAAAATGTGAAGGGAAAATATAGGTAAGTGCTACTGTTCCTTAAAGTGTTAGTCTCAATTGTTAACAGGCATAACTCCGTCATAAAAAAAAAGGGAAACCAAAAATGGATGAATGGAAGACAGACCAAACTCAAAAATCCTATTATTGGAAAACTGAAAGGAAATGGAAGGTGAATCTTCAACCAGTGGTCATGGCTGTAGGTTTAATGTTAACAAGGGCTGCTTTGAAAAGTTTTGAAGCAAATGCTAAGTTGGTCGGTAAGCTGATCAGAAGGATCAAAAGGATTTCCAACAAAATTTCTGAAGAGATAAAAATAGATACAAACCCACAGAAAGCATTCATTGCAGATGAAACTCGGTGGTTCTGGGAAAAGAGGCCATTCAGAACAAATCCCAGTCATTTGTACTCCCTTGTAAGTATCTTCCAAACGCCTCTCTTTTCTCTTTCACTAGGAACTTCCCTTCTTTTTACTACCACTTACTACTATTTCCAATCTACCATCTCCATCCTTTCGTATGCTATATGCATCTGTTGCACTTGCCATCATTGCTTCCCTAAATACTTCCCATTCCTCTACCACTCCCCGGTCTTCGTTAACTCTGACCTTTTGTAACACTCTACTCTCAATCTGTCCTGATAATTCTTCACATAAGTCTCTTTTCCGAGATCATTACACTCACCATTTTCCTCTCATCAGCATATTATTTTTTTTTTCGAAAACCTCCACAACTTTTCATCCTCGTTTCATCAAGATGGTGATCAAACATCCCACCACCTGTCCCTTTCAGCATATTTACACTCAAAAGTCTTTCTTTAACAAGCCTATCAATTATGTACTCCAACAATGCCCGCTGACCATCTCTCCTAATCACGTACGTATACTTGTGTATATCCCTTTTAACTAGGTATTCCCTATCACCTGTCTCTTTTTTTTTTTTTCAGCATACATCTCCACATGCTGTTCACCATTTCCATTCGTAACACTGTGTATCCCATGCACCCCAATTATAGCCTCAATTGCCACATCACTAACCTTCGCAGGTAAATCATCCATCACTAATACCTAGTCACTTACATCAAAACAGCAGACACACTCACTCAGCTCCTCCCAAAACACTTGCCTCGTATGATCTTTTTTCTAATAGGCAGATCCATAATCACTAATAATCACCCATCTCTCGCCAATCACTTTCAATTTACCCGCATCAATACAGAAGTTACTTCCTTACACTCTATCACACATTCCCACAACTCATGTTTCCATTGCTCCTATCCTCTCACAATTCCTTGACTTTACTCCTAAGACATTTCCATCCTTCCATTTTACCCTTGAGCCTTTCAGTCAGAGCCAAAACATCCAGGTTTCTTTCCTCTAGCATATTGTTTCTCCTCTTTTCTCATCTTGATTACATCCACATACGTCTAGACACCCAAACCTGAACCTTCGAGAAGGATGAGCACTACCTGGCTGGCAGTTCTTCCGTTTCCTCTTAGAAACTGAAATACAAGTATGGGAAGGATTTCCAACCCCCGCTCCCACCCCTTTTAGCCACTTTCTATGAGACACAGGGAATACGGGGAATACTTGTTTCTATAATAATTTGCAACACAACTGCTAATCATTAGTTAAGTATTTGTGGTAATTACGTGCCCGCCAGATGTCCAGGTAGGAGAGCTCTTAAACCATTAGTGACTAGAACTTCAGAACTTTGGGTAACTAATCACACAGAGGTTCCAAGTAGTCACACTGTCTAGACACTGGATGTCAATTTTTGGAGATGTCGATTATAAGCTATATCTTATGACTCAGTGTTGTAGTATTTTCACATATTGTATACTAATCATAATAATCACAATTTGTTCAACTGTGTCCACGTATCGGCCACTGATCACTATATAAAGTGAAACTTCAGCAATACTGTTTAACAGTTTTTCCATAGTCTTGTTCACCAATCAGTATGTATAACAAAATCAGTACATATTCCTCATCAAAATTCTATATATTGCAATAGTTTAAGTCTGTTTTTTTCCAGTCAGTTTATAGTATGTCGCAATAGTCTAATTATCCTGATCAACAATAGTATATATCAAAACATATTCACCATATTGTTCACCAACACTTAACTGATTAAGAGAATAAATTCCATAAATTCCCAGACTTTTGTATCACTTGAAGCGTACGTAAACATCAATTTGATTTTCTTTTTCTGTTAAACTGAATCACTAGAGTTTTGAATTATCTGCGATTTCGAAACAAAAGGAAATTAATCATGCATGATGCACTTCAGAGAAATGCGAGTTACAGGATCAGATAATTATTTGTACTATCTTTTTCGTTTCACTGTATCATCACGTGAAAAGTAACATATCAGTCAGTAACAGCAGTGCAGTGCAGGAGTCTTGCCTGCACCTGCCTCACGCCAGTTGTGGCCAGAGGTGAGGTGTGTGCTGCCCTCAAAGTGGGCGGGTGATAACCAGCAATTTAACCAACGAAGCTGTGGTTTCACTCGATCTTTTGTCAACTGTGGCGTGGAGCTGCGAGTTATCCAGCACGGAGAAGGAGGAAAGCCGGGCTGAACTAAGATATATTCTTTATACGCCATTTCTTGTCACTCGGTATTAGCTTGTAATCAGTATTTCTTTTTTTCAATCCGGCTTTCCTCCTCTCTGTGCAGGAGAACACGACCGTTATTTGGCCCCGCCCACTTTAAGGACCCACACACACCTCACCTCTGCTCACAACTTGTGTGAGGGAGGAGGCAGGACGCGTACACTGTTGCACTAGTGTTGCTGACTGACGTCTTACTTTTGACATGATGATACAATGAAATGAGAATAAAGATGGTACGAACAATGATATGATAACGTTGATTCGTATTTCTCTGAAGTATATCAGCCGTGATTAATATGCTTTCGTTTCGTAGCTGAGGGAAATTCAGTAGTCACTAATCATGATAATCACTATATCTTTAACTGTTTCCAGCATCAACCACTGATCTCAACATTTAAATAGATCGATAAATAGACAGATAAACAGGTATAAAGATAACCAGGTGGAGAGTTAACATCGACTGTGTGCGTCCTTCAATTCCTGAGAGAGACCATAACTCACCCACGGTGTTCTTTCGGGAGCCGTGAACCAAACCACCGCCAGCAGGACTTGCCAACCCAGCACTGAAGCCCTTGTATAGGAGATCTCCAAAGAATCTTTTAGAACTGAACGACAACATTTCTCATCACCTGACAGGTTGAAAGCCTGCCCGACGGAGAGAAGTGAGTATGGAGGAGGATATACATATATGTATGGTGTTAGCTGACTCCGCTGGTTGTGGTTGCAGTACGAGTGAAAAGTCGCCCTCGTCAGTTGACGAAAGGGAGTAAGAGACTCAGCGAGATACTTCTAGCTCTAAAGGAATCCATTCATTTTCCTGCTTCTACTTGTAGCTGTACACTCGTGCTATAACGTCTCTCAACCTTGTACATATATATCATGTTTTTACTCCTGTGGATGTGAACACACACAGACCCCAGCTTAAGCCGAGAAAACATTTACCGACGAGCCCCGAGGGAAAGATAAACACCTGGAATGGGTGTAGATCGTCTGCCATACCCAGGATTCAAACCCGTTCAGGTCCGACTCCGGACTGGCCCATGCTCTGTCTTGGTCAGTAACGCTAACTACCTTTAAGCAAAAAAGCCGATAACGAAATTTGGAAAATCTATGCCGTCATCTGACTTCAAGTATATTCCTCTAAACATTTGCTGTTACTTAAAAAGTGTGGTATGAAAACACAGGTGATTAATTACTCTGGATTTACGTCAGTGACACAACAGCTGAAGGTCATCTAAACCCCATATCAGTAATATCTACCTTCCACTCTCGATTGCCCTGCAGATATGACTACCCCGCCTCCGTCAACGGGTGTGTTTGTGTGTGTTTGTGTGTGTGTGTGTGTGTGTGTGTGTGACAAAACGCCAAACTCCAATATCCAATACACAGAATTGTGTCAACAACGTTTAACCTACATAACATACTGCGTCCCTCCATTTAGGTGCTACAACCGTCACCAGAAACATACTCATCCATACTGTAAGGTGGGTGTCAAACAAGCGGTGCCCGACTAGCCTAAGTGCTCACAACCAACATCAGTGATACAAGAGAGGACAGAGGCAACTCCTAGCATCTGCTTGCAATTGTTCAGGCTAGTGAAATCGTCTTGCGCTTTATAAGAAAAGCTTATATTAACATCACCAACTGGATATAATCTCAGCGTGGTGATAATGAACGAGAAAACATAAGTACGAGAAAACACCTCTAACACAGATGGATGAGTGTGAATTAAACAAAAGACATGAACCTAATGACAATTGATACTTCCTTAAGCAGCTGGTTAACGAAGCATTGAACGATACAAGTGAATCTACCTCTTGTCCACCAGATGCAACAGTGCATTTACATACAGGCTTGGTGAGTCCCAAGGAGGACCCAAAACTATTAGCTCGTCAGGCTTTGTCGGGAATGTTGATTAAGACACTACACAGGGTGACAGCTGGCCAATTATATCAGACCGTCTAGAAGTGTGGGCTGAACCACTGCATGTCTCTAAGAACTAGGAAACGTTTTAAAACAGAGGTGGAATAATCGAACAAGCCTTAGTGCAAGTCCTGACCCACAGTTATTCAAGACCCGAGTGAAGACATGATCCACGTCTAGGTACATTATACGTCTCTTAAGCTTGTTCTTTAGGAACCTTGTGGTGAGAAAATATGAAAAATCTTACTGCGTGGAAGGCAAAGGTTGAGTACATGGAATATCTGTATCATTCAGAAGGAGCAGAAAGTGGTTTTACTGGAAAACAGATACAATATTATCAAAGATGGAGTACATGGGGATAGAGATATATGCAACAAGTTGTATTATACACCCTTAACTAAGAAACAGAGGGATCTTATCGTTGGAGAAAAAAAAGTTGAACTCACTTCATTCATACGAAACATTTGTCTGACTTGAAGAATGAGAGAATTGCAACGAATCTAAGAGACAAGAGAGGCTGCGAGATTATCAGATGAAAGGGAGTGTTTCTAAGTTCTATACGCTTGGTACGTGGTGCATGTGGAGTTAGGAATACAATGGCCAACCTGTGACTGAAAAAGGAGAAGAAATAATCATAATAGAAAAGACGACTTGTTCTTCCATATTTCTGTTATAGGTTCCGCATACAGAGAAATACCAAGCCAAGAGAAGTGGTACTCATCCTAAAGAAACATCAGGAAAGAAATATAACATATAAGCCAAATAAACATTTCTAAGATGCCAGGGTTAAAGTTTCGTGGGAGGAGTGGTAGGAACGGTTATCCATAAGACAGAGATAAATGAAAGTAAGTTGCTAGAACATACTAACAAGTATTTAGCTGTGTAAAGTTTGCAAAGAGAGTTAATCAAAGGTAAAGATGAGATGGAAGGTGTTAGAGGGTCATTACAGTACAACCCCAAAGCCTCTTGACGGTATATTTGCAGAGCCTCACCACAGCAATCCACCATGGCGTCATATCAAAGCACAGTCACGTATAGAACAATTAACAACTTTAAAGACCCATCAAAGCGCAAAGTGACCATCTAAGAACATTTTTCTATCAAAGCCTCACTGTTGTACATCGTAACACAGACCTTACCAGAAACATAATCACTCTTCCAATGTAGTGCACTGAGATGGTAATGCTACCGTGAAATGTCACAGCCTACGTACGATCTATTGTCAAAAACTCGCCAAAGAGGATCACAGTAGTTTGGACATACATCAACGGCACCGTTCATAATACAATGCGCCGTCACTGCTTAAGTGCAATGTCACAGAGTCAGTATAATGATCAGACATTAAGTATAAGAGCCCACTGCAGCAACAGCACAATACAACGTCGCACCTTTAGAACAAAACACCATCACAGCCTTTGAACAATCCAGTGTCAAATACTCAATGCGCTGTTGCAGCCTAAGCGTAACGTACTGTCACGCCCTCAGTACAGTGCACCCTAACGGCATTAATGCAACTTCAACAACCAGGCTGACATAAGAAAGAGGAAGATATAAAGGTAATCTACGAGAAGAAATTAAACCCTGAGTTCTTTTTGTTCTCTGAGGTAGAATTTCCATCAGTCTGAACAAAAGTTATTTTCCTCTAACACTGAAGAAAAGACATATTGACAGCTGCTAATTACTCGGTGAATTCTCTAGTTTGGTGCTAAAAAACTGTCATTCAGGGGAAATCATGGACGTAACTTTAAAGTAGAGGTCGAGATTTTTTTTTTTTCTATACAATTTTTTGCCGCCAAACAATGTTTGCTTTACTAATCATAAAAATTATTACTATATCTACCACTGGCATAATGATTCTAATGTTTGTTAAATGAATTAATAAATAATCAAAACACACTTCCCTATCTATCTATCTGGACCAACACATACCTCACTGTATACCATTCACTGGACAGATCTACATTGGCACAAGAGAGACCTACGGTGGCACAAGCGGGAGTTGAGAATTCTAATCTTGACACCTGCTTCGACTTTATAGTCTTTCTCTACTGTTTTTGGACACCTTGATTATAAGAACGGATGAGAGACCAAGATATTCGGTGTACAGATAGAATGATTTCCTGCATCACCTGTAAGCCCTTAGCAACAGAAGGTAATGCGTGATAACTTTTATCACTCCGGTCGCTTCGCAAAGCACAACTCCAACTGGACAAACACGGGAAAACGATATGGCTGGACGAGGGAAAAATGACTTGGAGAACTATTGTGTAGATGAACTATAGAACACAAGCGCTCTTGTATTTTTCATTAATGATACTGTCAGGAATTTTACGTTTATCAAAGTATTTTTCAATTCATCAATCTGTGAATCATTCTGCAGACTATTATTTTTTCCAGCAGAACCTATCATATTTTGTATCGTCTTGATGTGCAATATCAAAGCCAAATTTTGTGCCTTTGTGTCTTCATACCTAGGACTCCCGCTTGCATACGGAAGAAAATAATAGATTTTCTTTTCACCGTTTAAATGAGGGACAAACAGAAGAGTTTCTCTCCCTCAGAATTCTGATGGCGATCGCATCTTGCTCAGGAATGGCAATAAATGTTGCGTACCGAGTCCAACGGGACCAACATTCTTGCGCTAGTGGCCAGAAGTCATCCAAAAAAAGTGATCGGTGCAACTTTTCATGATACAGACGAACAAAAGAGTATCCACTCTCAGTGCAAGAGTATTCACTCTCATTGCAAGCTTTTCTCATTCGTTTTCATCATCTTTTTCAAAGATAAATACCCTCCCCCGCCATCCTGCCTGGACAGCAGCTGGAAAAGAGATGGGTGTGTGCGCGTCTCCGTGAAGGGCCTCGCCAACTGTCGCCACTACGGTCAGATACGACAAGAGTGTGTGGTTGCTGGTGACTGACTAAAAGACTACCCCGCCCAACACACACAGTCACCCTGTGAAGTGGCTGTAGCAGCCGGACTGACGTGAGTGTGATTAACCTTCTCTCTCTATCTCTCCAACACCATCATCCCCCTGGTAGAGTGTGTGTGGCTGTATTCATTACCACTATCATCTCCAGATTAACTGTAATCGGGAGTAAGCTCTATTTCATTTACGTCCTCTTTCCATTTTCTTTCTTTTTTCCACATCATACACTCCATCACATACTCTTCTTTGAATTATTTTCCTTTGTCACTCTCGTTTTCAGGATCACGTGTTTTCTCTGCTATAAAAAAAGTCGATTCCTCTTCCTTCCTATCATACATCTTCCTACCCTCTCTCTCATTTCTGCTTCTGACTACTCCTGTGCAATGGCTGTGTAGATTTCAGCCCACCCCCTTTTCTACCCTTGTCATGGCTGTTATTTTGACCCTGTTCACATTAACCATTCACCCTTCCGTTCCCCGTATTTCATTTTCTGTTCCCCTAACTTTATTTACCCTTCCTCCTCTTCTCTATACCCAAGTTCTCTAGACAATCGCTTCCTTCTTTTCATCTCTTAACGCTGTCTCCCTTCGTTAGATATTTTTCCCTCTCTTGCGCTAGAGTATTATTTAAATTCTCTTTACTCTTTCCCTATTTTCCTTTACTGCCAATATTCTCTCACGAGCTCTCTGGCTGCTGCTGCCTCCTCTCCCTTGCAGCACCAGATGGGAGGTTGCCCACCCTCCCTCGTTACCATCTGATGGGCTGCCCATCTGGGACTCTAAGTGATGGTTATTTTTTTTCTCTATCTTTTCCTTTAATATAAGTGAACCGGCTTGAGGTGTATATACGTAGTTTTCCCAAGCTAATTTGGGGCTGTTATTTAATCCCATATATAAGTAAAAGCTTTATAGAAATTAGCATTATGATTATTATTATCCTTATTATAATCATCACTATTTTTCATCTTATCATTATTGTCATATAATCCTAGAAGCCTTTCAGGTGTTGCTACAACGTTAAGGCAGCGCTACAACTGGTAGCAAGGAAAGAATATATTCTACTGAAGTGAGAAATTCTCTAACAAGATTTTACTCCCATGATATTAGTAGAGCCTCGCTGAACGTGACATAACCAAAAGAAGGGGGAGTCCGGTAACTCCCAACTAAAAATAACGACAATACTCAACCACTATATTCACAAGTGTACTAATGAAGTCAATGAAGTATTCGCACGTCGTAGAAAAAGGTAGACGTGACCTGCGTGTCGCATCGCAACCTTGTCCTTTATATTCCAGATTTATACAAGTATACAAACCGTTCTCTCGCCGTCATGACTTTAAAACAGCTGATTTACAACAAACTGAAAATCATTTACTCTTATATGAATTCCTGGACCAATAGTTTACCATTAGAGCTAAGTAACTAGAGGCGACGTTGTTGAACGTATTGACACCTCGTGTAGAAATCAGGAAGCTGCCCGGTTTACCTGTTTCCTCTTGGCTAAAGTGTTTGTTATCCTTGAAATCATCCTTCTCAATAGAACACTTTTGGAATGGCTGAAGGATATCACAAAGTACCGTTTGTTAAACAGTACCATAACAGTGAGTCTCATTTGTCGTTAACACGCGAGGAACGTGCCAAAGCATAAGAACATTTCATGAGGCAAAATTACTATACAGATTAGGTTTACATCTATACGTAATTGGTTTATATACGATACTCTAAATAATTATCTTTTTTCAGGCATCAGCCGGTATTTATGCCTAGACTTCATTTAGCGAGAGAATTTTCACATGCCGTTCGATGATTATAATATTTTCATTAAATAAGGGGCGAAAAAATATGCAGGTATATATAACATCAGGTTTAGTTAATTACGAAATTTTTGGCTGAAAACCGCCCTGGAATTTTCACATAACCTTGACATGAATTCAAAATGAGTTCCATAAGAACAGTAGTGAGCGCCCCTTAAACCCCATCTTGGCAGGTTGGGAGGTAAAGAGGGGAAGAGAGGAGCTCCAGTAGGAGGGAAATGTGTGATTAATTCTAATGAAGGGGAGGTAGGAGTTATAAGGTAATGGGGGAGAGAAGAGGTAAGGTAAGAGGAAGGAAGAGAAAATGAGACATGGAATGAAAATAAGATACTATACGTATGGAATGGTGTATGCAAAAAAAAAATAAAATGTAAGAAGAGTAATGTGAGAAGTTGATACGAGACATTGGTGAAATAAGTAACATGTTAGATGGAAGCGAGTCTTGGAGAATAGTATGGAATGTGTGAGTAGAAGTAAACGACAGGGTACAAGTGAAAGGGAAGAAAGGCAGTTGGATAAATTCGGTTCAAGACACGTTCCGATGACAGGAATCGAACCACAGCTCGTTATGTATAAGCTACTTAGCTACTGAGCCAATGATGATGATTTGACAATACGAATAGGTCTTCACTGGTCATATCCCATTAAACACACATTAACCACTAATTAGACTTTTACCTAACTTAATGTCAAACACAGAGGCAAATGACCCACGAAGATAGTACAATGAATGCGCGCTTCCGTAGTCCATGCGATTGGATCATGGAATCAAAAACCAGTAAGATGAAGCCCAGAACAGATAAGTCATCATTCAGTTACAGAGAATACCAGGACCCTTTTAAAAAGGGTTCGATATAAAATAACTCACCAATTCGCCAAACTAACTCATCTGGGTTTGAAACCGGGATTATTTGAATGATTACACTAAGCGAACACCATTACACCTTCACCCTCACCATACGAAAGTTACCCATCTCAAACTAAGTTTTTTGTGACCAAAGATATAACTTTGTGGGACGGCAGAAGCTCTTGTTTTATATATATATATATATATATATATATATATATATATATATATATATATATATATATATATATATAGGGGAGAAAGAATACTTCCCATGCATTCCACCGTGTGTCGTAGAAGGCGACTAAAGGGGGCGGGAGCGGGGGGGGGGGGCCGGAATCTCTCCCCTTCTTGTATTTCAGTTTCTAAAATGGGACACAAAAGGAGTCAAGCGGGGAGTGCTCATCCTCCTCGAAAACTGAGAATGAGGTGTCTGAATATGAGTGGAGAGATAGGTAGTATGTTTAAAGGAAGAAACCTGGATGTTCTGGCTTTGAGTGAAACAAAGCTCAAGGGAAAAGGGGAAGAATGGTTTGGGAACGTTTTGGGAGCGAAGTCAGGGGTTGGTGAGAGGACAAGAGCTAAAGAAAGAGTAGCACTACTCCTGAAGCAGGATTTGTAGGAGCGTGTGATAGAGTGTAAGGAAGGAGGTTTTAGGTTGATGTGGGTAAAGCTGAAAGTGGATGGTGAGAGATGGGTGATCATAGGTGCTTATACTCCTGGTCACGAGAAGAAAAATTTTGGAAGGCAAGTGTTTTGGGAGCAGCTGAGTGAGTGTGTCAACAGTTTTGGTGCACGAGACCTGGTATTAGTGATGGGTGATTTAAATGTGAAGGTGAGTAATATCGCAGTTGAGGTTATAATTGGTGCACATTGGGTATTCAGTGTTGTGAATGGAAATAGTGAAGAGCTCGTGGATTTGTGTGCTGAAAAAGACTAGTGATTAGGAATACCTGGTTTAAAAAGAGGGATATTCACAAGTATACATATGTGAGTATAAGAGATGGTCAACGAGCAATACTGGATTATGTATTAATTGATATGCTTGTAAAAGGGAGACTTTTGGATGTTAATGTGCTGAGAGGGGCAGCTGGAGGAATGTCTAATCACTACCTTGTGAAAGTGAAGATTTGTAGAGGTTTTCAAAGAAGAAAGAATGTCGTTGAGAAGAGAGTGGTGAGAGTGAGTGAGCTTCGAAAGGAGACTTGTGTGAAGAAATATCAGGAGAGATTGAGTGTAGA
>JAYMFT010151405.1:0-12611 GCA_038088735.1 Panulirus argus
ATTTAACATGCAGTTTAAACTGCATGTTAAATAAAGCTCTATGAACTCCTACTGAAGTGCGATTTAACCTTCATATATATATATATATAATGTTTCAGAAACTGCAAAAATTTTGAACATTCAGTACTTCTCCTCTCAGCAGTGAGATAGGTACTGAGTGTGAGGTAACCCCCTATTATGCCAAAGTCCTGGTAAGGTCGTCAAGTCGTTATGCCCCAGGTGGTCTGGTAAAGTCGCCCTTGACACCTGTGTTGTGAAAATACTCCAACCTCGTGTACATTTTTTAAGAATATTTTCCATCACTATTCATATTCAGCTTGATGAGTCAAAGACATGTTTAGAAAACTTTGATTTTATGGATTGAAATGTGTTATGTTTATTTTCGACGGGTGATTAGTAGTCGCTTGGAGTCAAGCCAACAGAAGGGATCACAGAAAACGGTTTATATGTGAGAGGTAACTACAGTATATAGCAATCCTTCTGATGATACTTGGTATTTCTTTTTGTTATGAATAGTTAAATTTACGATGGTAAGCTCAGTTTAAGAAGATGACTTAATGGTTTTGGTATTTCCCCAAACCAAGCGTAAAATTATCGCATAAATGTCATGTTCCCTTCAACCTGACGTGCGGAGAGAGGTTTTATCAAGAGCACGACGGTACGACCCTTGGATGCACCAGTACGACCCTTGAACACAATGATGTGACCCTCAAGCACAACGGCACGACCCTTGTGTATGATGACCCCGCCTTTTACCTGACTCCTGAGAATTTGGTCAAAGGCCAAGTATCCCACCTGAGAGTCGTACAGACAAAATCGACGGACAAATCGTCGTGCTCAAGTGATGTACCGTCGTGCCCTAAAGAAGTACCGTTGTGCTCAAGGGGTTGAATATTAGACAAAGACGGCGTAAGGTGAGAGGCCAAGGTTCTTGGCCTCAGTAGGTGGTAATTAAGCAGATAAACTTTTTATACTGTGATCAAACATCAGAGGCGTAAACCCGGCCTCATATAAAGTAGTTTCAATTAGCTTTTCCCGTGGCGTTCGACCTGACCTTTGACCTGCCTCGGAGCAACCTCTGACCTTCGAACTGACCCCTGACCTTCCTAGGAGTAATTCGCCACAGAGATGACATATAAAGAAGCACCTGTACAACGTCTTCCTGTAACACACTCTGTATCACACTCGCTCACTCTGCGTCCCAACTACCCGTAACAAAAGCAACACATTACTGTAGCGCAACGCTCTACCTTCATCTGTACTATTACACTTTTTTCTGTTCCACTTTACCTATCTTTGTACTACTGTATCCCCCCCAGCAACATTGTATTTCTCCCTACACCACTACAGCTCTCCCTGCACCACTGTATCTCTCCGTGGACTGCTTTACCTCTTCTTGCACATTGCTCCTCCTCTCTCTCTCTCTCTATCCCCTCAAAGGCTACGGTCCCTGACTGGAGTCGTCATGGAGGCCAGACCTTAAATGAAATTTAAAAGGACGAGAAGGTCGAGAAGAAAATGAGCGAACAGTCTAAGAATCTGAAGGCAGTAGAATAGTTTCCTGTTCAATAGGGCCAGTTCGTCGAATTTAGGGAAGACACGAGAGGGTAAATAGTTCCAAAGCTTAGATGTGTAGGGAAAGAAACAGACATCACAACGGACAACCCTCGAGCTGTCATCGGCAACTCAGTGATCACATGACGCAGTATTTTGTCGGGTATTACGTGGTCTAACTATTGAAAGGAAGATACAGGTAGCCAGTTGCAGGGAACAGAAACCATAGAAAGGACCAACACTGTGGCGCAAAGCAAGTGGGTCAAATCTTGAGGTCAGAGGTCAGACTGGTAAAGTTGATAGGCAGGACTGCTTTAGACTCGACTCTAACTATGCAGAACTATACTCCTGTAGTTGTGAAAAGTGCTCATTACAAGGACGAATCAAACGTGGGTATAATCTTAGTAAATGCTCAGAAGAATTTTTGACGTCTGAGCTTGACTCCCAGTTTCTTAGAGGCAGACTCGGCTATTTGTTTAATGTGAGGTTTCTGACATAGGTTCGATGTTATGGTTTACTGTGTTTACTGGGTTAAGCAGTGAACTGCAGAGCTTTCAAAGGAGCGGTGAAACTTGAGTGGGACTTTAAAAGGAGAGATAATAAGAAACTGGGATTTGGAAACATCAACCTTAATCTAATCAGGTTGCGTCTGCCTTACTTGGAAATCTTGCTCAAATCTGAGTTTAATGTGACATATGATTAGACGAGACTTAGACTGAGCAAGAAAAAGACTGTGGATTTGAAAGGACTGGGTGGGGAATGCGATGATGGCTCGTCAGCACAGAAATGCATCGGTTGTCTGTTGAAGAAAAAATAAAAGGAAATGTTTAAAAAAAGGAGGAAGAGTGTGAGAGACAGGAGAGAACTCCAAGGGAGACCGTTCTCGGTAGAGAGAGAGGGAAAGACTGATCCATCAGTAATCACGAGGAGATCGACTGGCCAGAGGGGAAACTAGATACGAGATAGTGAAGGAGGAAAGACAGTAGAGGAAGTTTGAAGACGAGACCCCGATGACACAATTTGCCATAAACTTTTGATATTCCAGCGGCTACAACACGAAGGCCCCGCCAGAGTTTCTCAGATATGATGGCTAGACATTAGTAAGAGAGGAAAGTTTATCACTGGTGGATCTCGCCTTGCGAAAGCCATACTGATGATCAGAGAGGCGACTGACATGCTTAAGGAAATGGGAGTTGATGAGAGCTTCGAAGATTGAGGAAACGGCAGAAGTGAGAGGAACCCGACGATAATTAGTGGGGTAGAAGGATCCCCTTGTTTTGGGATAGGCTGCACCAGTGCATGTTTCCAACGGAAGGGAAAACTTTTGGTTTTTAATCAAAGGCGGGAAAGATGAGTAAGCTCGGTCACAAGGTCATAAGCACAGTCTTTCAAAACACAAGATGGGATGCCGTATAGACCATACGCCTTGCGTGTGTCTACAGACAAACTTGTTTTCTGGTTTAGGTAAAGAGATTACAGGGAATATCAGAGGATTATCACGAGGTGCGTCACTGGGTGAGGGTATGTTAGAGTCGTCAAAGGTGGAGATGGAGGAGAAGAGTTAAAATGTGCTGCTTTGATATTAGGACAAACAGAGGAAAGGTATTACGATAGAAGTTTATTGAGAAACTTTTGGTTCGAGACCAGAAAGAGCTGTAAGCAAATGAAGAGGAAAAACAGTCCCGTCCTCTGGATAAAAGAGCACTTCGTCTCACGAGAATCGTACTTCCAGCGATTTCGAATAGAGATGAGAGCTGAATGCGAGCCGGAGGAAAGGGATATTTTCAAGGTCCAATATTTCACATTCCTTACCAGAGTTGCCTCAAAATAGGAGTGGTTGAAATATGGAGTTGAGGAAGACATAACCTTGGAGGCAGAAGAGGTATATGTCTCCACTCCTGCAACATAACCTCGGCCACACACACAGCAGGCAGACGGAAAAAATCACCAGAGGGACGGTAATCTCCCCAAAGGAAACTCGAAAAAGAATTTTCATCTTAGGATGGCACAACTTGGTGCCATGACTGACGTTTAAAGGGGACAGCTGGAGTGGGAGGTGCGGTTGGTAACGAGACGTTTACAAGTGTGTGGTCAGATGAACCCGTCGGGGGACAGGTTGCCCAGCTCTCGCGTGAGGGAATGGAGATGAGAAACAACTCCCTGGTGTTGATAGAGTCATCGTAACTGTCTTGAAGATGAGAACTGTGGTTGATGACTTGCTCTAGATCATTAAGAATGGTAAGCGTGAGGGCTTCAGCCTTCCACTATTTGTGTGGGAGGATTTCAGTCATATCCTGTGGTGCACGCTGAATTATGAGTAGTGGACTTCATACTGAGAAAGCCATGTCCTTGTGCCAGGAATTCAGGTGATCGAAGAAGTTATAATGCAGTATGTAGAGTTTGGATGGCAATAGGAGAAAGATGAAAAAACTGATAGTTGGGATGTAAAACTGGAACTAAATGACATCAAAGTTCCATGAGATGTGGAAGAGGCGGGTTAGTGCCGGAATCAGCACAGATTCCCTCTACATTTGTACCTTTCTCCCAACGTCTCTGCCATTCCCTGCACTACTGTACCTCTCCCTGTACCTCAGTATCTTCCCTTGTATTACTTTACTTCTCATTGCACCACTGTACCTTCCCCTGAACTACTGTACCTGCACTGCTGTACCTTTCCCTTTACCACTGAACCTTTCTCCCTCAGCCCTTGGAGACACGGGGGGGTACAGTGTGAGGTCACATTGTACCACACAGGGATCCTCCTCCTGTACCATCACCATCGCCGGCGTCCCCACCCGGGGGGGGGGGAGTATGTGCTCCTGGTGACGGTGGCTTTCGCCTGGTTAATGGGGTTAACTTTTACAGGCCGTTGATTTGGGCTTCTTCCTGGGTGTTGACGAGAGCTAATTACTACGTCCTGAGGTTGTAGGAAACGTAGAGGGTGCATACAGTTTGTTGCCGTGGTCGTAGTGAGAACAGCTGCGTCACACATCCCCTCCCGACCCTCCCAGTGCCCACCTCCCATCCCCTCCTGAGCCTTTCTCGCAAGGCATCTCACTCGTAACTTATGGCTGAGGTGCAGTTCAGTCAGGTGGCGTCTGATAGCGTTATAAAGCTCTTATGCATACATATAATGGGTGTAAAGATACATACAGGAATTAGGTGTGTATAGATGTGTAGTTATGTATATATATACAGATGCATTTTTTTTTTCTTTTGTTTTTGTTTTTTGACATGGTTACAACAATCAAGACGCGATTACTCTCTCCTTCCTCTCTCTGCAGCTGGGTAGCGATCACTGACCCTTTAGACGCTGGTCATCTCTGGTGACGGCGGGCCTGGGTCACAGAATGTGTCACTCCATTCATCACCTTCCCTCCTGTACCCACCAGGTCCTCCTCATCCTCGTCGGGACGGCCCTCCAGCGACCGACCGGGTGTCGCGACGTCTCCATAATGGGTCGACGGGTGCGACAAGTAGTCCCCGTCGGGTGGCTTGCCCCTACCGGCGTCCGAGTCTTATCTCCGGTGGCCACATCCCTCTAGTGACACCTCGCCCCAAATACAGCCGCCGCCACGTATATCCTCAGCAGGTTTCGTTTCAGCCTTGTGTACTCTACCGTAGCGTGCCCACCTTTCTCCTGCCACCATTCTTAGAATGGTAGGCCGCCTTCCGACACCTGTGTAGCAGAGGCTCCGGCAGCAGCAGACTCCCTGTAGCTACAGCGTCCTACAGACGACACTAAAGTAGGACAGACGGTGACGGCTGGGGAAGGGGTAGGGAGGGGTCCGTATTGCCCGCCCGACCAGCTCTCACCTCCAGAATTCTTCGTCTCGCAAAATATTCGTCCTCACTTAACCCGTCAGTCATGACGGCCAAAGGTCGGGCCAATGATACCCAGTGTTCTTACAGTCGTACTCAAGGGGCACAGCGTCGTGCTGAACCTTCGTACCGCCGCGAACAAAGGTTATACCGTCGTACTCAAAGGTCGTACCGTCGAGTTCAAGATGTTAACTGTGAAGTTAGAAGCTAAACGCTACTCTCTCTCCTTCCCAGTTCAGGTAGTACACACTCCTGCTTGCCTCCTATTCGCAAACGCTAATCGTCACATGATCAACTTACGCGACGCTGATTGTTGGTCTGAATTATTCACGTATATCGCAATAAGTCACTCCGTGGACTGGCCCAGACGCTCATTGATTTTTCATCGGGTGCATTCACCACATGAATATTGAAACAGCGGGGCTGGCGGTCGTGTTCCTTCATATTTGGTAAGTGTCGTTCTCACATCGGTAGAGCCAGTTTGTCACCATGTTGTTGGGAAATGTCACTCCCCTGATGAACTGGAGTCCGGCAGCTCTCTATATTTAGTGCCGATTTCTGATGAGGCAAAACCAGTAAGCTGTTGTTCCTCTTTCTCTTAATTTCGTATACGAGATATTTATGCCGACGGTAGCAAGGGTGGTCACATCCGCTGATTTGCTTGCGTGGATCATACTATGATAGCTTGATAAACAATGAGGAATCGTGTTTGCCATATTGGTGGTGTTATTCTCTCGACCATAACGGGATGAGGATGGAGAGAGAGGGAGATGTGAGAGGCTGTTGGGGGGGGGTCATACAAGGCTGTGGGAGATGAAGGGAAAGCCATGTATTGTAATGAAGAGAATGAAAGTTTAGAAAATGTAGAGAGGCACAGGGTAGACTGAACATTACAAACACAGAAACTAAAAAAAATATAGAATACATAAAAAATTTAACCCCTCCCCCCTTTGATATGACCTTTGACCTGACCCTTAAGGGTCATTCTCTTGAATCCTTAAAGTCAGGTCAAAGGTCAGGCCATCATACCCAAGGGTCGCATCATCGGGTTCTAGTAACGTACTGTCGTGCCCAAGGGTCGTGTGGTCGTGCTGACGGGTCGCACCGTTGTGCCCAAGGGTCATCCGTACGGCACGACTAGCAAGGTACGTGCCGAGTGCACACTCGCCATGGGCGTGTTATGTGTGCTGGACACGTGGGGTCTAGTGTCTGTCTGGAATATAATGGGGGAGACAGGACGATACCATCTCCACACAAACGGTCACATGCAACCAGTTCCCTCCTTATGTAGGCTTCGTATGATAAATTTCCCGGTCATCTGGTATGGAATACGTGTTAGATAAGTAATTTTTTCCTTTAGCAATGATTCAAATGTATATTCGTCATTAGTGAATTACAGGTCAAGTACTTTGTTGAATAATGACTGAGGTTTGGAAGGAGTTGAGGCGAAAGGTGATCACCGCTCGCGTGTCGACGGTAGGCCAGGGTGAGGACCTCTTTGCTTATGTCTACTTCACCTTTCTCTCTTCAGCCCCTTACGTACGACGGTTCAGTCCTCGCACCCGACGGTTCGACCTTTAAGTCAGATGGTATGATCCCTCATCACGACGGAATGTTCCATGAATACGACGGTAAGATACGTGGGCACGATGGTACCATCCTTGAACTCGACCCTACGACATTAGAACTCGACGGTACAATCCTTGAACATGACGTACGATCCATAAGCACGACCATTCGGTACAATAGTTCGACCGCCTGGTATGATGACCTGACCTTGGACCTGACCTTTAGGCATCGAGAGATGTGTTGCATCTTTCCCCCCTGACTGGTGTTTCTTGTGTTGAATTCGTCACTGATGAGATGTTTCTCAGGTGCTGCATCCGTCAGCGACGGGCGTGTGTTGTTCTGTCGCGTCTGACATACAAGTCCAGTGTTTTTCTCTTGCTAACACGTGTTATGTGTGATGCATTTTTGGTGGCGTTGGTGACTTGTGGTGTGTTTCTTAGTGATACACGTCTAGTGTCTTGCATCTTTATGATGCAAGTGTAAGGTGTGTGTTTTGTGTTGTTTTTAAGTGCTATATGTCGAGTGTTTGTGCCCCACCTCTCCGACATATGTATCCAGTGTGTCTTGTATGTATGTTTCTGCTGTGTGTTCCGTGTTCCGTCTCTCAATGACAGATGGGTTCTTATTCTCTTCTTTCTCAGTAGCACGCGATTAATGTGTTACATGTGTCAGCTGCTACCTATAGTATGTATTGCTTTTGCCCATGACAGGTGCATTAAGTCTTACATCTCCTAGAAACAGTGTTTCAGGTGTGTTCCTTCCAGTGATGCCTTACCAGGCTGTAAAGTGTTCCAAGTATTGCAATTTCCCATGCCAGGTGTGTTGAGGTTGATGCTTCCCCTTGTGACAGTTGTGTTGCAAGTGATGTAACTGTTAAAGTGTGTTATGTGTTGCATCTCGGCAACACACGTGTCAGGTGTTCCATATCTATCAGAATATCACAGACTGGATGTGTTGCTCTGTCCTTTGGCAAACGTGTCAGGTGTGTTGCAGCTCTTAAGAAGTTTCCGTTTTTCTTTATTGTTTTTGAGTAGAAAGCAAGTCCAATTTCGTATGTGTCAGCGTCAGATGTTGCTAGTGTTAAGTCTTGCATCGGCAGCAGGTGTTTCTGGTGTTACTTTTCTCAGTGGCAGGTGTTCCTAGTGTTGTATCTCTCTACGGGCGTTTCTAGTGTTGTCTTTCCCAGCGCAGGCGTTATTAGGGTTGGATCTCGGCAGCAGGTGTTACTAGTGTTGCATATCAGCAGCAAGTGTTGCTAGTGTTGTGTCTCTCATCGGCAGGTGTTACTAGTGTTGCTCTTCATCTCCAAGCGTTTTCCCGTCTCTCAGTGGTAAGTGTAATTATATCGACGACGGAGGTTGGTCGATGGACGTCGACAGCCCAAAGTCGACCGTCTGTCGGGGTTTCGCTTTCCATACTTAACAAAGACAAAAGACGTGATGCAGGTAGCCCGCATGGGCCAGATGTAGGGATCAGCCGCTCGTATCCGGGAGAAACTCCAGCAGTACAATACCCAGTTCGACCCGGGTGCCGGGGGTCGAGTAAAGCCTCGGATACATCCCTAACGCTCATTGTTACGTCTGGGGCATTGGCTGCTGCACGGGGCGCACTGGGAAAACAGACTTTCACCGACTAGGCGCACAGACCAGTAGTGTAGGCCTCTCTCTCTCAGCGTCCGTTCAAGCAGTATTTTTGACGGGATTTTGCCAGGCGACAGTGCTAGCGCGTAGCGACAACCGCAAAGAGAGACAGAGATGGGTCATTGCACTCTCGTCAGTCTTGCCCAAACATCTAATGCCACCTGATCAGCGACTGCATGAATCGCTCCATTCATCAGCTGGGTAATGGAAGCAAGTAGCGAGATTCCATCTGTAAGTTCTATGAGAGACATGTTGACCTTTGACCCCGCGCGCGCTCCCCCGCTCGGGCTGCCATGACCCCATGACCCAGCCCCTCTTACCCACCGTATGAAGGTGCTAAGCGACGGGTGTCAGTAAGTCTCAAAACTTCGCTGTTAGCGCTGTTATGATGAGCCGTCACTGAGAGTGGCCTCAATAGCGGTGATAAGTGAAGAGCCTCGTTTTGGGAGGATGTGGCAATTCGTGATAATTACTGAAAAAGACGTTAGAAAGCTTTTCGTAAGGTGACGGTCGTAATAACTGCGATATTAAGGCAAGAAGGTACGGGTCTCTGCTGTTTTCCTCGAGATTACCCGTACATGATGACGAGGTTGGAAAATATGTTACGACGAAGCTGAAAAAATATGTACCGACGAGGGTGCAAGATATGGACAGACGAAGGCTGTAAATTGTACGCATACGTGGCTGTAAATTGTGCGTATACGAGGCTGTGAATTGTGTACATACGAGGTTGCAAAATATGTGCAGATGAGGCTGCAAATTATGTACTGACGACGCGGCAAGATATGCACCGAGGAGGCTGCAAAAAAAAGAATGTATATGTGCCGTTTTAAGCTGAAATGTATGTACCGTCGAGGCTACAAAATATGTGCGGACGATGCTTGGAAAATATACAGCGTGTTGATGTGTCAAGCGGACGGCGATCGCCGGCGGAGGGTAGCCTAGCCGAAAGATGATTTATCGCTGATAAGAGACAACAATGCCGCGTCTCGTTAGCGTTTATTACTATAATAAATTGAGTTGCATTAACAAGCAGACGTTCCATTAACGTCAGTAAAGACCTTTTTTTCATATTGTAATATAAAATGTCGTTGGTTTTCCACACAAAGAATTTATTCTAGTGTTCGTAAATGAGCTGTGAGCTTCTTATGAGTTATTCTTAATCTTGTCTTTCTGATTCAACCCCCTCAGCATGACGGTGCGGCCCTTGAGCACGAAGATAAGACCCTTGAGCATGACGGTATGGCCTTAGAGCACAACGGTGCAACCCTTGGGTCTTTGACTTACCCGCAAGGATCAGGTCAATGCCCTGGCCGTCATAACTAAGGGTTGTACCGTCATGCTCAGGAAGTTAATCAAATGGTCATTAGAGGGAAGTGCCTTACGTTGTCAGTACACAACTTATCAGAAACGATAAATTCTAGCATACAAACATATTTATATTATTACCACACGTATATACTTCGTCACGCTTTGACCTCATGTCTTTCCTGATTATGCCTACGACCTGCCCCTCTCGAAAGGCAGATTACCCGCCTCGTTAAACACTCGTCATTTTTTTCATCTTCCCACCTTACGTCTTTATAATTTTTTTCAAGACTGACCTTTATGAAGGCTTTTGACCTTGACTGAAGCCTTCGAAGTATGGTAATAATCGTGCTTCTCCCATCAGCCCACAGGCTTGGGGTTTCGTCCGTCGGTAAACGCGAGGCTGAAGTGCATATCATTCGCTTACTTCAACCCCCATGGTTCCATTCGCTGTCATGTGCACTCCCAGGTATCTAGAGCAACCCACTCCCTCCAGGAACTCTTCACTCAAACTTGCATTCTAGCTAACAAATTTCTCTCTAGTACTAAACTTAATAACCTTGCTTTATACCCTATATTGTCACATCTTTCACCTTTTGCCTGTTTTGTTAAAGACACAGCGTTTGCAGTTTCTTACTCGAATCTGCCATCAAAGCAGTGTCATCAAGCAAACAGCAGCTGATTCACCTCTCAGACTCACAACCCTTCCCTCGATAGAGTGCAGACCTAACTCTCTCTCTAAGACCCTCAGATTCACCTCCTTCAGCATCCCATCCATGAACAGATCAAACAGCCTTGGTGACATGGCACACCCCTGCCTTGGACCCATCTGGAACAACTCACCGTTCCCTACTTGCACACACGCCTTTTTCTATAAAAATCTTCTCTGTCAAAATGATGATAACGATGACAGTGAAAAGAAGAATGATGTTTTTCACTGTATCTGCATAATTATGCAAATCTTTGGAACCGAAAGTTAAGACCATGGATCCTTTGTGTAAGCGGTGGGTAGGTGGAGCTTCGTATGAGTGAAAAACGTTTCATATTTTCAGACGGAAGAATAATTGCGTGTTCACGTGAGACTGCAAGGGAAAACATACCGAAAGAGAATGTAGGAATTTGGAAAATTATTACCTTCATCACGCAAGAAGAGGAAAGTATGTACTTGTGTTTCGCGGAGCAAAGGTTTAGCTTGTCGTTGTCATGGAATGTAAACATATGTTGTGCCACAGAGGCCAAATTCCTGGCCACCAACAGGAAGTTGGCGACGTGTTGCGGCATATCATCAGGTTAAAAGTAATACCTTGGAAATAATCAAAATATACCGTGTCTCCTTGCAGACGTAGAGGGGAAAATGCTGAAGTGTTTGTCAACGGCAAGTTGCGAGTCCGCCACACAGTTCGTGGCGCGTCCTGCCGCGACGAAAAGTAGTTCACTATAAGGATCACGCTAGTATATTAGATATTAAAAGTAAATTTTCCTTCTTTTATTGGTGTTAAGAGGCTGATGAGGCGGGCAGGTTGGTGTACTACGAGCGATCCTGACAAACTGGTGAGGCGTTCGTTGTTTTGGCGAGAGTTGACCAAAAGGTTAGTTGCCAGCCATATATAGAGTCTAAAGAGGAATGTTATATGGACTTCACGAGCAAGAAACCATTCCTAAAGAAGCTCATTTGCCGTTTGTGGTTGGTATTGGTTGCATCGGAGTAAGTTGTACGTAGCAAACAAATATGGCAGTCGTCTATGTTTTTGGATCGAGACCAGTTGGAGGCTGTAAGTAGCGCTTCTCGCATTTACCTGGCTTTGTTGTCCATCGATCAAACTCCACAGAGGAGAGACAGTCTTCTCCCATCAGTAGCATTCAGTAGTTTTGATCTCATACCAAAACAAAGAAAATTCAGCTTATAGAGAACATCATAAATTGATGCCTTACCCACACTTGCACTGAATAAGTTTAAAAGAAAAAGAAATTTTGGGCTTTAGAACAGAGGTTTAAGGATTGGAATGAAGATAGAACTAACAGATGTATATGAAACCCAGGGCAGAAGAGAGAGTAAGTAGGCACTAGCACATTTGTTGTCCAGTGTATAAAAGTATATCCAGTAAAATATGTGTATAGAGAGAGTAACAAGATCAGAAGCTTTTTACCACTTCTTGTATCTCTTCTGAATAGACTATAATGAACCAACTTTAACATCTAATGCCATAATCATCTGCCCGCTAGGGTCTGACAAAGACCCTTTGTGACCTTTGTAATCCTTTTATGCTACTGTTAACAGGAGGGGGCCTGGCCGTCTCAATACAGTTAATGGTAATAACCAAACGGAAAACTGCGTAATGTAATAAGCAAAAAGAATTATACGGTTACTGAAGAATTTTTGTTCGTCCTGCCGGAAGATGAAATTATAGCAACGATAAAATGAACAAATTAGAGATAAGTACATCTCATAGCGTTGTAACCTGATTAGGAACAGAAAATCGTGTGGGATTTTCGGGTGATTTTGAATACCTATATATGTATATATACTTACCCCTGAAACTGTTGTTAAGAAAGAGTCCTGGTGGTACCCAGGACCTATCTAAAGACTCCTGCAGCTCAAGGCTGCGTTACTTACGGTAGCAGGGGAATGTAGACTCCTGTAGAGTAAGATGTTTTTGGCAAGATACAGCGATACAGCCTCGCCGAAAGTGACTTTTTACTCGCGGTGTAACCTCGAGA
>JAYMFT010151416.1:0-12611 GCA_038088735.1 Panulirus argus
TGTAGGATGATTCCGGGCACCACTTTAACGCTCCTCAGTCAGGACGGTAGTACCACCCTGGGCGGCTGTTGTCAACATGTATGTGCATGTATGTGTATATATTTGAGTGGATGTGTCTTTCTTTGTCTGTTTCCTGGCGCTACCTTGCTGATGCCGGAAACAGCGATCAAGTGTGATGAATGAATAAATTAATGAATATATGTATCCCTGGGGATAGAGGTGAAAGAATTCTTCCCTCTTATTCCCTTTGTGTCGTGGAAGCTGACTGAAGGGGGCGGGGGCTGGAAATCCTTCCCTCCAGTTTTTCC
Organism: Panulirus argus; assembly: GCA_038088735.1. Classification (NCBI taxonomy): domain Eukaryota; kingdom Metazoa; phylum Arthropoda; class Malacostraca; order Decapoda; family Palinuridae; genus Panulirus; species Panulirus argus. Next base: position 309 of record JAYMFT010151416.1, read on the forward strand.
TTTTCCAAAAGAAGGAGCAGAGATGGAGGCCAAGTAAGGAATTTTTCCCCTAAGGCTCAGTCCTCTGTTCTTGATGCTACCTTGCCATTGCGGGAAATAGCAAATATGTACGAAAAAAAATTTATGTGTATATATATATATATATATATATCACCTTAGAAATTGAAAAACAAGAAAGGGGGTTTCCAGCCCCTTGCTCCCACCCCTTTCAGTCGCCTTCTACGACACGTTGTGGAATACACGGGAAGTATTCTTTCTCCCCTATTCTTCGTCTGTCTCCTTTCGCTACCTCGCTAACATGGAAAACAGCAGTCAAGTATAATGATAAATAGATAATACTGAATCATAAATCAAAAATAATTCCTAGAAACCTACCAAAAATGTGTAAGTCAAAGGTACATCATTGCCCATCAAGGGAGTCAGAACACTTACTTAATGCATTACTTGATGATCCAAGGAATGTACATAAAGAAACATCTAAAAGAAGATTGGCTCTTTGGTTGAAGATAGTGCTGGATGAACCTTGGAAAGATAACTATGCCACAGGAGTAGCTGCTGAAAAAAATAGCATAATACATTAAGCACAGCAATTGTTGAGACAAGGAGAGGCAATTAAAAGAAATGTCTTTCTTGGACATACAAGACAAGAAATAAGAGCAATGGATCGGTCCGGCCACCATGGCAAAATCTTGTATGTTCTCTAAGGTAGTTACATAAGTATTTATGTTATAAATACAGTTTAATGTATTAACTATACAGACAGTTGTTGGAGAGGTCTTGTAACCTGTAGATGATGGCTAGGCCTCAAAAATGAATACCAGCACCACTCTGCCTGACCACCTATAAATTCTCTGTTGATATGATTTTAGCTTAACACAATAGTTTCTTCAGGGCTTCTACAAAATTAATTAAGGTATCTGTGTAACAAATAAGTTGAAGGTATCAAAGGTTTGTGATGCATTGAGATCACCTATAGAGTTCCTCAGTTTGTTTGATTCACAGTAAGATGGAACAACACAGCCAGAGTCCAGGCGACGATGTTTGGCTGACATGGTTACCTCACTAACATATTGCTGTACTGGATCCCACCAGCCTTGGCCAGAAGTACCCTCAGCTGCCACAGTACTTGCTCAGTGGGTGGAAAAATATACTGCAGATACTCAAGACTTTGTGCTGCAGTCGGTAAAATGATATTCATTATATTGAACATGGATACTCGAAACCATGGTTGAAAATATGATATAATGTAGGTAAGGGACCTCTGTAGAACTTAAAAATCTTTTAAAGGGTGTATTCATTCACCTCTAGACCTGTTTTAGTAGTACCATTGGGATATGTTTTCCCCCAGCCCATTTTTCGTTTTAGTGAAATTACATTTAATTTATATTTTTTAATACATGAAACATTTAAAACAGTTGGAGTTACAACTGTTTTACATTTAGTCATGTATTATTTTGATTTTGATGAATGAATGCTTTGTAACTAAAGAGCAAGATAGATGTGTGAGTTGCACTTTCTTATTTGCATTTTAAACACTCTATCTCTCTCACCGTTACAAAACCAGTTCATCATATCACAAGAAACTTCATACCCAAGGCGTAACTTCCATACTGAAGATACTAAACGCTTCCTCCTCAGTTGTCTTGCATTTCACCCCATACCAACCTACAAACAACACTACAATACTTCTTGCCCTGTGGTCCAAAACAGTGCATGTAGTCAGCTTTATGAGCTCTGCAGGATCCCCATAGAAGGGAAATGTGGGACAGGAGAGTAAATCACTAAGTAAGACATTTAAGTAGGGGTATTTACACCATATCTTTGTACTTAAAGCAATGGAGAAAGCTCTAGTTGAAAAGAAGGCAGTGTATACAGCATCTGTGAATTTAGAAAAGGTATATGGAAGACTTTTAAAACTGTTTAGACCTTTCAGAGTGAAGTGAGAGTAAAATTGGTAGTATGAGTTAATGGTCTGATATAATTATGGGAGAGGGTCAGTGTTTAGTGAGGCTTTTTAATATTTTTCTGAAAAGGGTTCTGTGTGAAATGAGAGTAAGTTGTAGTGATAGTGTTGAAGCAAAATGGAAATTATCACATTTGTATGTAGATGATTATGTACTGTTAGTTGAATCAAAGGAGTCCATGAACCACAATTTTGATGTGTAAAGGAGGAGGATGTTGAGATTAAATTCAAGTGAAAATAAGATTTTAGTTTTTGAAAGAGATGGGATATTTGTGTGTAATATTATTCTGATTGATGAAAACCTGAAAGCTATGTATGAGTTGGGTGCTTTGTTGTAAAGTTCAGTAAGGATGTTGTTGAAAAGTAAAGTCTTGCCAAGGAGGTGCACTGAAAACTGTGGTGTGTGGGGAAAAAAAAAATTGTAGATTGTGAAATGGTTGCATAAAGAAATAGTTGTTCCAACTCTAATATATCAATTTAAAAATCGTTTATTGGGTCAGGATAGGTAAAGAATAAGAGTAGTAGAGATGGATGACTTGCACAGTATGGTTAAAATTAGGAGGGTAGATGAAGTGAAGAATTGGATTAGTAGTGTATACAAAGAAATCTCTGGAGAAGTGCTTGAATTGTTTTATTTTATTTATAGTATGGTCATTTTAAGCATGTTATAGAGGATAATTTGGTCAAAAAGGCATAGTAACATAGCTGAAGGTATGTGGAGGAAAGATAGACTATGGAAGAAATGGATAGATGCACAAAAGGAATGATAAGGGCTAGAGATTTTTCAGATTAGGATACCAGAAGATTTGTATGAGTGTGTGCAGTGAAAGTAATGTGTATCATATGGTTGTATGAATGGAGACTTTGGTCACACTTGACCCATCAGTTGAATGTGCAGAGTGAAAAACTGAGAAACACACATGATGTATGGGAGTTATGTTTTAACTTCACCATACTGAACATACATAGAGCAATGTGTGAATGATTTATGGGTCTTTATATTATGGGTCTTTATAACTGATACAACCCATAAAATTAGGAAAGGAGTGAGTGGTGGATCAGTGCTTAGATATTTTGTTTTCCTAATTTTTTGTATGCTCTTTCTCCCACATAGGTGTACTTCCCAAGTCCACTAATGAGGATCATATAAAAGAAAATATCCAACTAAACTTTGAATTAAGCACTGAGGATATAGATTCCCTTTCTAGTATGAATATAAAACAGAAATATGCCTGGGATCCTTGTGCTGTAATATAGTTACTACCGTGGTTAGTAAAATGGCCTGTTTATTTGAAGAAATTTAAATCCAGAATCTACTGTAACAACATAAGAAAAGGAATACATTTGTTGAGTAGACTTGTGGTGTACTGATAATTGTGGAAGCTTGTCATCAACTTAGATAATGGCTCAGCCTCCTCTGTACCCATCTCTGACTCCTCGTCTTGTGGACCCAGCTTGGTTCCAGGTAGACAAACCAGTTGACTTAGCCCAGGAACTCAAGGTAAGGATTTAATTTGAACATATAATTGATATATGAGCACAGTTAATGAAGATCTTGTATTGGTTATCAATACTTTTTGAACTTAATGAGTAGTCATTCTAAATTTTACATAAATAGCATACCTTATGTAATCATGTAAAAGCTGAGTTTTCTATTCATCTATCTATCTGTCTATATCCTTGACACCTGTTCCCTCTGGGAACTCCCATCATGGGGTGGCCTCTGGTAAAGGCACACAAGTATGAAAGAAAAGAAATAAAGACATAATTACACATTATTTCAAAGATAAAGATGTATTTATGTCAAAGCTTGATAATTGGACTGAATGACCCCAACACAACACATCAACCCCAGAATCTTACTTAATATGGAAAATATGACCAATAATGAGATTGTAAATCCAATCTGACTAAATATGCAGGTAATGTAATAGAGTGTAGGGTATTTTTCAGGCTAAATTTTTTTTTCATATTTGGAATATAATATGATGAAAGGCTTCTATACTTTAAATTCAGCTCTAGATATTTTATTATGCTTTTTTAGTACATTCAGCACTTCCCATCAGGGAGGTAGCACCAAGAACAGATGAAGAAATACCTTCATTCACACACATCCAAATTCTATCTCTCATGTATAATGCACGGAAACCAGAGCCCTCTGTCCACAGCAAGGCCACACAGGCTTTTCCATGGTTTCCCCCATCTGCTTCTCATGCCATAGTTCAGCCCAATGAAAACAGATCATCCCTTCTGGTCACTCCACCTGATTGAATGGAAAACTTACCTTGTAACTTTTTATCTTATAGAAACATTGATTATGTTATGCACTGATTTCTTTAATTTGTCCTGTCTAGGCCCAGAGATGTTCTGTAAAATGAAAGTCAGTTGGATCTATCACATTGTTCCTGTGGGTTTTTACAATATAGAGATTCTCGTAGTAATGGTCCAGAGACTATTTTTCTTAAATGATTTCCTTTTCAGGAACAAGAACAAGTATACCAAACACAGATCCAAGGCATCCAGCAAAAGGGAAATGACATTCTACCCATTGGAAAAAGTGCTGCAGAGCAATACAGTGAAGATGAAGAGGATGATAATGATGATGACTATGATGATGATGACAATGATGATGATGAAGAGGAAGACGATGATTCAGAAATGAATGATGATTACTCTGACCCAATGTTACACTAGGCAAAAGTTTGTGAAATATTTTTGTACTTTTATGCTGTTCTTTGTATGATTATTTTTAAGAGACTATACAGAATATTTTAGTTTTGCAAACACATGTGATGATGGATAGATTTGGAGAAAATTTTGCTAATGAAGTTGCTGAAACTTCCATTTCAAAATATGAAAGCCTTGGAAAGACAGGTAAACCAAAGAAAGGCACAGAATGGACTCCTCTGGCTTGTTTCTTAAAACTGGAACATGATAGCAAGATATTAGAAGTTGTGGCTTTAGGAACTGGATCAAAGTGTCTTGGGGCACAGTATTTGCCATCTAATGGAGTTGCCCTTCATGACAGTCATGCAGAAGTTATTGCAAGAAGGGCTTTTATTTTGTATCTCCTAAATGAGATTGAGAAAGCTACACAAGGTGAGGTTAGTATATTTAAACAGAAAGATGATATATTTTCATTGAAGTCAGAAATTAGCTTTCATTTCTATGCTAGTCACACTCCTTGTGGTGATGCATCTATATTTCCCAAGCAGAAGTGGTTAGAGTATTATGGAGAAATTTTAGAGGCTTCTGTTGGAGAATCTTTCCAGAACTTTAAAAAGCATCACCTAGAAGGGGATGCCCTAACTTATAATGAGGATTGCAGTGATATTAATATTGAACAACCATTAAAGAAAATTAAAACTGAAGAAGTGAATCTTAATATGTATAAAACCAGGAGAGTCTTGAATCTTGATGATGATGTTAACAATATAAAGGCAACCAACAATATGATAGAATCAGAGGGAACACCTGAGAGTAACTTTTCTAATGTTTTCAGTCATAATGTTAAGGGTATGCACACAGAAGCTTGTACTGAGCATAATTTGATTAAAAAAGTGAGTGTAAGGCCAGATATTTATCGAACAGGAGCAAAATGTGTAATTGGTGAAAAGGCAGATCCAAAAATGCCTGGTCATGAGTATCATGTAACTGGTGCCTTGCGCATAAAGCCTGGGCGTGGTGACCGTACCCTTTCCCTGTCTTGTAGTGATAAAATTTTCAAATGGACTGTTTTAGGAGTTCAGGGAGCACTCTTAATGTTGTTCCTTGAGACACCTGTGTATATAAAGACCATAACTATTGGACATTGCCCTTACAGTAAGGAGGCAATGGAACGAGCCCTCTTTGGCAGATTTGAGAGCAAGATGAAAAACCTACAGCTTCCTGATGGATTTCAGTTAGCAAAACCCTTGATATTTCACTCAGATATTGATTTTCCATTTTCTCGAAGCTGTATATTGAGTAACACATCAGAAATCAGCAAGGTTATACCTTCCCCCACCAGTCTTATTTGGAGTAGAAGTGACATTCATAAAGATAAGCATGAAGTTTCCACCAAAGGATATAAACTGGGCACCACCAAAATAAATCAAGGTACAAGGCAGAGTTGGGTTAGCATATGCCGCCAGGCTATCTTACAAAGGATGTTGATGCTTTATGTGAAGATTGGTAAAATCACTCATGGAGGCAAATCATTATCATATCTGTCATATGGTCAGTTGAAACGTCAATCTCATAGCTATCAAAAAGCTTGGGATTGTCTGAAAACAAATGTTTTAATTAATTGGACAGTTAAACCATGTCACACAAAAAGAATCACTGCTGTTGATATGGATTGGTAAAGATTTTTGGGTATGTTCCCTTGAAGGATGGTATCAGAATTATCTGTTGAAACTCTTTTATGGATATACCTTTTCTTTTCAAAGTTTTACATGAAAGTGTTTTATTTTCATTAAAAGCTGAAAGAATATGAATTCTAACATTTGTCAATTGAAAACATTTTGATTTCATTACTGAATCATGAATTTTGTAAAGCTACCATAATTAAATCAGAATGAAACCTTTTGTGCTTTTGTGTGTGCGTTAGCATGTGTACATGCAAAATTTTATACTAAAACAAAACTGTCAAGATAAAAGAATGAGATCATGCAATAATGCCCACTACATTTTATCATAATGTGTATCTCATTTAACTTCAGTGATGACACGTTGCCCAGTCCCCTGTATATACACTTACTTAAGGAGCATCCACACTATCGGGCAGTGCCCGGCAGGCACAAGTGTTAAGTCCATCATCAGACACTTTGTGGCAACTTCAACTGCGTGAGGGCACTGCCCGATAGTGTGGACGTGGCTTTAGAATATGGAAATCTTTGTATCCTATTGATCTATTTTGTTCAGCTTAATCCTTACTGTACTGACTTGATCTTTGTAGGTACAATAAGTCAGTAACTCTTAAAAGTGAATTAGTCATTTGTTTACTTATTTTGTTTGTAGATCCTTGGTACAATGATGCAGTATTGCTTTTCATTCATAGTTTATGAGGTACAAGCCCATGCCCATAACTAGGCTTACCATGTAGAGAGTGGTATCACTTGTTTCATAAACAAGGTTGGGTGTTGCATCAGGATAAAATTTAGGGTTTTCACCCATAGCTTATGAAATACAGACCTAAGCCTTTTGTCAGGCAGATTTTGTATTTGGTATTCACTGTTGCATACAGAAAGTTGGCCATTCTTTCATGAAAAGACATTGGTGAAAAACAAGTCTTGCTTGATTGGCAGATGCCTCCCTTTGGTAATGAAAGAAAGCAGTTGATTTTTTCATGTTTGCTTTATTTTTAAGTATTTCTTGTTTGTTTTAATTAAGAATTCATGTTATTTTACATAATTTTAAAGTTTACTAAATAGTTTTAATTGATTTTCAAAAATTTTGTTTAAGGAATTTGTATACCATTATAAAAATAAATGATAGTTATGTGAAAAAAATTTTATTAGTACAATAATTTTTTACCTCAACAAAGCTGAATGGAATAACGGGTAAATTCTTTTCATTCTTTCTTTGGGTAAATTACTTTCTCTTATGAAGTGATGCTTCTGTCTCTGCCAAATGCATAGAAGAGGTTATTCTAGCTGGAATGGAATCATTTATCCCCTCTTCCTCCAGGATGACCTATTTTTCCAATCCATGGTTCAACCATTACTATTCTGAGGCCATTCAGGCAATGGATCAGGCATATTGGGCTTGGAAAAACCCCCCTTCCCAAATCCCATTCAGCTTTTATCACTGCTTGTAATCATTGCTAGTACGTTATCTTTTGAAGCAAAGTGTTCTTTTATTTAAAGGAAGTGTGATAACCTCTCCTCTTCATCCACTGATAAGTTTTTCAGATCTTTAGCTAAGGACATCTCTAACAGCTTCTGTCACTCTACCTTTCCTTCACTTTTCAAGTCTTTCCTGTTGACAAAGCAACTCTCACTGGTTTTCATCTGTGTTCTAACTCCACCTTGTGCAACTAATATTCCCTCACCCCCTGATGCTCTTCTCACTAATCCTGTGCCTCTCCCTGTAATCTCATTTTGGACTCCAAAAAGGCTTATGGTCGTGATGGCATCCATCCCCATGTTCTGAAGAAGTTTGTCTCTGAACTTGTACCTGTGCTTGCTCGTCTGTTTCGTTTCTGTTTAAAAACCAAAACTTTTCCTTCTTCATGGAAGCATGCGTTGCTACATCCCATCCTAAAAATGGTGACTGTTCTGACCTTTCTAACTATCATCCCAATGTCTTTGAATTCCTCTTCAACTCTTATAACCTTAAACACCTTGAATCTCGTTCTTCTCTCTGATTACCAGTATGGCTTCCATAAGGCAAGATCCACTGGTGATATTCTTTCCAATCTTGCTAATGTCTAAAAGATTTTGGGGAATCTTGTGTAGTTGTCCATGAGAAATCCAAAACTTTGATGGTGTGGCACTGGGGTCTCATCTCTAAGCCTCCATCTTCTGGCTTCCCTCCCTCACTTTGCTCCTTCATATCTAGCTTCCTCTCTAGTCGATCTGTTTCTGTGTTTGTTGATGGATCAGCCTCCCCTTCATTTCTACATCAACAGCGTTGTCCGTCTAGGTTCTCTCCTGTTCCCTACACTTTTTCTTCTTTTTATCAACAGTTTCCTGTCTTCCACAAATTACCAAGTGCACTCATATGTTGATGACTCAACACTGCATTCATCCACCCCATTCATTTTTGCTCTTCTCCCATTTGGTCTGCATCTCATCTTGAGAACTTTCTCAGTAAACTCTCACTTGGACAGGATATCTCAGTGGGTTAGACAAAATCTAGTTAAGTGGGTTAGACAAATTCTAGTTAAGTTAATGCCTCCAAGACTCAGTTTCTACCCATCTTTATCGAAAATTCCTCATAAATCATGTATCTCCTTTGATAGTTCTGTAATTCTACCTCTTGACTCAATGAACATACTTGATATCACTGTTAATTTCCGCTCTCTCTGGAAACCGCATAGTACTGAAATGTAAGTCTGACTCTAAGAAGCTGGAAATCCTGATTAGATGTCTCTTCTTCTTTTCTTCTTCTTCTTTTCATCTTCTTTTCTTCTTCTTCTTCTTCTTCTTCTTTCTTTTTTCTTTTTTCTTTTATGGAATACTGCTCACATCTGGGGTGTTTCTAGTTCTGCATCCTTACTTTAAAGAGTAATTTCAAAACTTGACCCTCTTACCCTGTGCTGCATTGTTGGTTCACTTCCTTTTCTGTTGGTATTTGGTTTTTGCACTGGAGAGCTGGCTGCTTGTACCTCCATCATTACCTAGACCATGTGATACTTGGCAAGCTGCTGCATCACCTGATTACTGTGAGGCCGTTGGAAACTCAAGAGAGTACTGTTTTGATAACTGTTTCTTTCCCTACACCTTGAAGGTTTGGAACTCTGACTTCTCATGTCATTCCCAATAACTTTGACCTGGAACATCTTAAAAGACAAGTCTTTCATTTCCTCCAAAGTTCCCAAACGCTTTTCCTTGTCTTTTTCCCTTTCATAATCCTATCTATATTTCAAGTAAGGCCCAGCCTTGATGTGGACTTTTGCCTGACTGGAGCCTCCAACGTTTAAGAAAATATAAATGACATTTAAAAAGTGGCAGGAAGGGAAGTGAGAGATGTGATGAAAGGGTATTGGCAAACTTCTGGGAGAATAAGAGAATGTTTAGGAAGGGGGTCATTAGTGTAAGAACAAGAAAATAAGTGGCAGCATTAGTGAGGGGACCAGATGAAGAATTGGCAACAAGAATATAGGTGGAGAAGAGATAGGGTAAGTATTTTGAAGGACTTGAATTTGTTAGATGGTATATGTAAGGTGTGTGGGACAAGGTGGTATTCAGAGCAAGAGGGTCATGGTGATTGGTTTGTTGAAAAGAGAGGAAGCGGTGAAAGCCTCGCTTAAGATGTAGTTTGGTATAGTGTTTGGAGTGGATGAGATTGCAGCAGAATTTTTTAATAAAGTGAATGACAGTGTTTTAGTTTGATTATTGGTAGCCAGGCTTTTCAATGCATGTATGGTGTAAGATGAGGTGCTTGAGGAACGAGAGAATGTCTGTCTAGTGCCAGTATATAAATGTGAATAGTAGAATTACAGAGGTATTAGTACGTTAAGTATATCTGGTAAGTTGTGTGGGAAAATGGTAATTAAGAGGTTGGGTTGTGTGGGAAAATGGTAATTAAGAGGTTGGTGGCATGCACAGAGCCTCAGAATGGGGAATGGGAAGGAATAATGTGGCTTCAAGAGTGAAAGAAGATATATGGATCAGGTCTTTGCTTTGAAAAATTTGTGTGAGAATACTTTGGGAGAGAGGGATTTGTATGTGGTATTTACAGATCTAGAGAAAGCATATAATAGAGTTGACAGAGAGGGCTGGTGGTGTTGGGGAAAAGCTACTAGAATCGGTAAGTACACTGGGTACCCATTTACAGGTGTACACCAAAGGGGAGTGGTTCCATGTGAAGGTGGGTCTGAATCATTTGCATATAACGTAACAAGGACTTAAATCTGTCTATGGACGGGGTAGTGTATTAAGTACAAGCAAGGGTCTTGGAGAGATTGATTGGTCTCCAACATGCTGATAATGGGTTGGCCTGGAAGGTAAGCTGTTACTGTTTGTAGATAAGGCAGCTCCTGTGGCAGACTTGAAAGGAACTACGGGAGCTGGTGTTCGACTAAAGAAAAGTATGTCAGAGGTGGAAACGTAGTTAAAGTGAATAAGAGTGAAATAATTAGGTTTAGCAGGAGGGAAAAGACAGGTTTGTTCAAATAGGGAGAACATGGGAGTGAATACAACAACAGATGTGACTCTGAGAGCCAAAATGAATAGTAGGGTGGGAAAGGAAGTAAAGGTTTTGGATACATTGATGATTGTGTGGAAGGAGGGGTCACTGTCTGTGAGAGCAGAGATGAGTGTATTAGGTGGTCTAGTATTGTAGTTCCAATGATGTTGCATGCATAGAAGCCTCAAGCCCTAAATATGGAAGGAGTGATCATTTTTAAATTGGAATACCTGAGGACAGTATGTGGTCTGTGTAGGGTTGATTGTGTAAGAGTTATAGTAGTAGGATGGGTATTATTGAAAGAGTTAACCACTGTATGTTGAAATGGTTTCAACATATGGGTAGGATGAGTGAAGAGAAAGTGAATGACTAAAATGAGCAAGGGCAAGAGGGAGACCAAGAAGGAGAGGGTAGGATTAAAGGTAAAAGTCTTTGAGTTAGCAGGACCTTAACATTTAGAAAGTGAGAGGCATGCATGGGATACAGAAGTTTGGATCAATATGGTATACAGTGGGTGATGTCAGAGTTGAACCAGGGCACATAAAGTGATCTAGGAGACCATAGAACAGTCTGTGGGTCTTGGCTTTGGGTGGGAGTACTGGTTTTGGAGCATTACACATGACAGCTGGAGATGGGACAAGAGCTAATGAGGCCATTCTTCATCTATTCATGATGCTACTTTGCTAATGTAGGAAATAGCGAACAAATGCAGAAAAGAAATACATGAGGAATTTTTATATTGCCAATTGACTATAAAGAAATGATTGATTTTAATATGTTTCAATATAATGTAGATTGGATTGCTGAAAATATCATTATTCATGATGGATATCAAAGGTAGGAACCGTGTTTCATACCTGTGAAATCATCCTGATTATCATAGCCAGTGACCCAACTTACCAGTAAGACACATCCTCTGTGTCAACCTGTCTTCCCTCTCTTTCTCTCTCTCTTCACATGCCAAAACCATTTCTACACATTCTCTTAAGCTTTCAACCATACTCTTTTCTTACCCTATTACTACTTGCTTGAAAAAGCATTCCCACACCATGTGCTGCTCTCAAATATTTCATTTCCAAGACATGCGCCCTCTTTCGAACGTTTTCATATATATATAGTCCATGTATTTCATCTATACAACATTATTAGGACTACTTTACCTGAAAATATGTATATTACACACACATATATAATTATTTTCCATACATATTTGCAATTTCTCGCTTTAAGAGAGGTAGCATCAAGAACAGATGACTGAGCCTAAGAAGGAAAGATCCTCAATTGGCCCCTTCTCTGTTCCTTCTTTTTGAAAATTAAAACAAAGGGAAAATTTCCAGCCCCCCCACTCCCACCACTTTTAGTCGCTGTCTATGACATATGCAGAATACGTGGAAAGTATTCCTTCTCCCCGATCCTCCTACATATAATAAATAAATATATATATATATATATATATATATATATATATATATATATATATATATATATAATATATATATTATTTT
>JAYMFT010151427.1:8459-26654 GCA_038088735.1 Panulirus argus
AACAGTAACTTTGGCTGGCTTAAAACAGTAACTTTGGCTGGCTTAAAACAGTAACTTCGGATGGCTTAAAACAGTAACTTCGGATGGCTTAAAACAGGTCTCCTCCGTCGGCTTCACTCTAGTCAAACAAGGAAACGCAGATTTAACTTACAAAGAAAAAAAAAAAGTCGAGTTTTGTGTTCTCTTGTTATTCCAACCCTCCACCACCCTTTCCTTCACCCACTATTCCCCGTCCTCTCTTTGCCTCGATGAGTTATCTAAGACAACAACAAAGAACTGGATCTCTAACCATTCCTCTGTGTAACACAGAAAAAAATCTTACGATTCTACATAACAATAACAGCGTCGTATCTGTAATGTTAACACTGACGTTTCTGCCTTCAACTGATGACTTTTTCAAAATAATAACATTCTCTTTTTTAAAAAGTAGTCATCCTTAATATTCAAAATAGTTACTACTAGATAATTAAAGACACACGGTAGGGACTTAGGCTTAATGAACATAGGAAGGTGAGACTCGTTTAAGCCAGCGCCACACGCGCGAAAACGGTCTAGATTCGGGGCGAAGAAAACGGGAGCTGGCTCGTACAAGATTAGAATATGTTACTTATTTCTTCACTCTTAGATCTTCAAATTTCTCGTGGTAACTCCTACTTAGAAGATACTTAAATGTTCTATTCAGCTTTATGGGAAATATATTATCTTGAAAAAAAAAATCCTAGATTTTTCAAAATGTTTCTTTCATGGAAAAAAATTAAAATCTATAACTTTTTTTTTTTTCATATCTATCTCCGCTCTTGGAAATATTGTAAAAATTATCCTACTATATATATCAATGTCTTCTACTCTGAATGGATCTAGAGATTTAATTATCATCACTAATGTAGTGTCATTACTGTCTATTTTACTTATTACGATAAACACTTATCTATCATTATCAGTATCATCATTACTCATTATTACCATTATTATTATTATTATCATTATCATCCTCACTTTTACTATTATTATTGTTATTATCATTATTATCAACCTTATCATTATAATTATTAGCATTATCATGATTATTATCGTCATTATTAGTATATTGTTATCATATGCATGGCATAAGTTGGTACACATCATAATATCATTATCATCACTTTCATCATCAGTACAACAATATTACTACTACTACTACTAATAATAATAATAATAATAATAACAATTCCCATTGTTACAATTATTCAACTCTAATCACTGACATTATTATTTTCATTACTATGTTTTCTTGCCAACACTGAGAGGTTAACTGAGATACTACGACATTTTCTGGTCCATCACAGCCACAGTTATGGTTTCCCTTCATTGATCTTACTAGTATTAATCTCCTCCTGCAGTGGTCCGCTTCAGCATCAATCCTACCACTGTTAATCCCTCAATCAGTAGTTCTCCATAAATAATCCCATACAATCAACATCCCAACATTTAATCCCCAGCATTAATCCACTAGAATTAATCCCCAACATTAACTTCAACATACAATCCACAGCAACAATCCTCTAGAATAATTCCAACATTAAACACCTCAATATTAAATTCCTATAGCCATAATCCTCAAAAAATTAATCTCCAAACATTATCTTAGCCATCATTTAATCCCTAGAAGGAACCCTCCAGAATTAATCCCTCGGCATTAACCTCACCCAAAATTTATAATCCCTATCATTAATCCCGGGATTAATACCCCAGCCATTAATCATCGCATTCCGTCATCCCTCACACCCACAGCTACGGGTCCTCAACCCCCCCCCCACACCCCTAAGACACCAATTAAACCTTACAAGACAGAGCAGCAGCAGGGCCCCCCTACTCCCCCCTCCCCTATAGTGGGCCAGGGATGATATACTGAACTTGTAAAACCCCTGAGGCAACACGCGTCGCCCTTCCCGCTTTTGCATTTTTTTTTTTCCTTTTTTTTCCGGACAGGCCACGCATACGGGAAGATGAATTTTTCGTGCGAGGGTCATATACGTGGGTTGATGAGGTAAGGATATATTAAAAAAAAATCTAAAATCTAAAAAAAAAATACTGGTAATATCATTCATGTCTTATTGTGGGTAATTACCTCATGCTACGGGAATTTTAGGTTTTTGTTTTTACGTATCAGGAATTTTAGGCAGGAATTTTATGGAAGTGTCAGGTACAGGAAATTTAGGAGACTGAGATGAATCAGTTATCGGGAATATTTAGGACTGGGGATTTTTTAGGTATCGGGAATTCTGGGTAATAGGGAATCTTTTCTAAGCATCGGGTATTCTGGCCACTGGGAATTTTAGGACGTGGAAAGTCAGATAAACAGGAACTTGTGCTCACTGGGAATTCACGCACCTTGCAGGGAATGAATATCCTGATTTCTTTTTTCTAGTTACCCAATACGAGATACACGAATACACAGAAGACACCGCTGGATCACTGCTGCTGAAGTATCACAGAACTGGACCAACGTGGCCGTATATTTTTCAAAGCCGTTGATTATGACGTTACGACCCTCTGGTTATGAAGGCCTGGCCTTTGGCCTCCCTCCTATAAGTCAGGGCAATGGCCAGGCCCAGTCACACCCGAGGCGTTGTTGTTGTTGTTACCGTCCTTCTCAATAGGTTAACCGATTTCCATCGCCTTGCAACACTCCCGAAGGTCTGCGACGGTGGACCGCAACACACGACGAGTGACCGATGCAAACCAAGCAGCGCAACACGTTACCGAAGACTTGTACGTACGACACACACACACACACACACACACACCCCACTGACCCTTACTGAAGAATAAGACATCGTGACAACCGAGCGTCAAGTCGTATCTAACGCAAACGTAAAAAAAGGAGTAATCGTGAATCCAATACCTTCCGTCCGACGTAGTCTGGGGATCCCCAGCGGGAATATATCACCGACACAATACTACACTAAAGCAACACAACTCCAGCCACCGGTAACTTGCCACTAACTGAGCAACACTGTATTACCCGGGACCCACTGCACCAGGCGCCTCGAGCCGAGCAAGAGACCCACTCTCTGACCACCACACTGGGGGAAACACGTCACGAGAATCAGCAGGCGACAGGCACCTTACGTCTGACATCACGCTGGGAGGCAAATTACACGTTGGCCCACTGACAGAACAGCCCTCAATACGTCGACAATGACGCCCTTAAGAAATACGTGACGTATATTCCACCCATGCTAGAGTATGCTGGTCTCCTCGCTCCAGGACATACACATAAGAGCTGATGGTCTGGTGGAACGGAACGCGGATGGTGCCAGAGATGAGCGACACGAGTTCGCACGAAGGGGATGGGAGAGGTCACCCATCTGCCCGTACACGAGGTGAGGAGGACATAAGCGAAGACATTACGAACTCTAATAAATTACCAGGAAACCAATTCGTTGAAACCACAAGGGAACATCAAGACAAGAGGACAGAAATGGCAGCTATGGCAGAAGAACGACGCGGAGGATGTAGGGGAAACATTTCACCAGCGGGAGGGCAGCGCACCTGCGGAATACGACCAGCAGGGATGGAGCACGCTGGAAGGTTTGCATATGATTACGAACTTGGGCCCCACGAGTCGTAGCGCTTCCTTCCCACCCCCATCTGCACAGGCAGTTAATTACAAACGGGTAAGACCCAGTGATAAAGACTCCTGGAGAGGGAGCCTTTGAGCGTGACGGCCCCCCCTCCCCTCCCCCGAGCCCGCCCCCATCACCCCCCCCCCCCATGTGCGGCAGGACCACCCACGCAAAAGCCCTCCGCTTAAAAAAAAGGAATCATTAGAACTCGGGACTGCGAAATAACCTCCCTCGAAGCTATTGCTCTTCGCCTATCAATGCCATTTACCTTCCAGCCAGATGAAATATCAACAACCTGTTCCTCTAATGGCCTCCAGTGAGCTGGGGGAGAAGCCGGGACGGGGTAAACACGGTGGTTGGGGAGCCGCGATGACTGCTAATGGGTGGTTGGGTAGTTTGCGCTGCCCCTGTGTCCAATCCGCCGTCACGAGGAGCAAGCGGGCGGGAGGCCAAGAGGGAGACGTCCCACCACCCGTAATGGCCGGGCGCCACGCTGTGAAAGTACGGACAAGTGGAGGCTACCGGGAGATGGGGGAGGCTACTGGGGCTGGGGAGGCTACCGGGGGCTGGGGATGCTACCGGGAGCTGGGGGAGGCTACTTTGGCTGAGGAAGGCTACTGAGGCTGGGGGAGGCTACTGGGGCTGGGGAGGTTACTGGAGCTGGAGAAGGCCACTTCGGCTGGGGTAGGCTACTGGGGCTGGGGAGGCTACTGGGGCTGTGAGAGGCTCCTGGGTCAGAGGAAAGCTAGCGGGCTCGGGGCTACCAGTCCTAATAAGGCTCCTGGTTCTTGGGAGACTACCGGTGCGACAAGAGGCAACTAAGCGGGGGGGAGGTTAACATGACTAGGCTGGCTGCCTTGGCTATAAAATACCAATACTACAGAGAACATTGGTGACTAGAGAGCCTACAAAGATTGTTGGAGCTATCAGGGCTAACCGGATAGCACATTCTGGGGAGGCTACCACAGGCTACCACTCTTGTGGAAGTTACTTTAGTTTAGGCCATGCTAAGGAGACTGTCTGGTTTAAAGTCGAGCTTAGAAGAGAAAAGGCCTTCTTATGCCCTGTAAATTCTTCACCACAATCAATTTCACTGCGTATTATAAAAACGCAATAACTGAAATGCGTAAAATGTGTTCCGTAACATTGTCTTCATGAGTAAGATGTCTCAGTGGAAGTGAACTCCACGCTCTTCATAGTCTGCGGAAGGAGAGAATACACGCATAGCACAGGAGGAGAAGAAAAAGAAGAGGAGGAGGAGATACAACCACGCTCAGCAAAAGCTTGACAGGTTGTTAGTGGCAACAAACGAGGCCATTCACTGGAAAGACAGGCAGACTGAAAATAGTCTACTGTTTTCTGTGATAAGAGGGATAACTGTCGTATTATCTTCTCGAGAGAGTATCTCGTGCGAGGCAACTGCTGCACTAACTCGATGCCAGAGGAGCGGGAATTAAGAAATCATCAGGTAAAGTGTCCGTTTGGGGATCTGGCGTGACGATCTTCCGTTGACTTGTTTGGTTCCAACACAGTCCTGGACGTGGTTCTGGAAGTGCTGGAAAGTCTCTTTATGGGTCATTCGTTTCATCTACCCATAGTGCTGGATGCTGAAGCGGCATCCACGTCTGCATCACCAGAGCAAGAGGAGCGAGTGCGGTGGAGGAATATATCCACCGGATGCCACTGGCTCCACCAGGGTGATTCTACCAGATCAATGTCACTTCAGTGTTAGTAATGGACACAAACTTGTGGGCAAATGTTTCACCTCGAATGAGGCGAAGAAAATTGTTCTTCAACACAGCTGTTAACACTCGGTGTGATTTACCAATAGGAGTAGCTGAAAGCACCATCACAGATACGCTTATGAACATGTAAGAGAGATACCCCGCTTCGGACTGACGTCATTTGTGCCTCCACTGTAAAGAAAGCTCAAAGATATTTCTCTTTATTTGCTCCTCTGCTCTCCTCACGCTAAGCTCTATCTTTCTGATCTCTTCTGCCATCACAAACAGCCTCGAAAGGATCCAACGGTCTGTAGTTGTTTGAATTCCTTATTATTATTCGATTCTATGAGAGGTTTACATCGTAGGATGGCGATATGGGCCAGACATGGTGTGCTGGAGCTGCATGTACAGATGTAACGCGGTTGACGAGAGAGACTGGTGTTTCAGGTGTCGCAGAGGAGAAGGTGCTGTACCACAGGAATGGAGAAGGACAAGTGACCTACCTGTCTATATGCAAGGGGGACTGGGGGATTGCGCTGATACGGGAGAATCATTGTAGCTAATACAGAAGAACCATTACAGCTGATACAGGAGAACCATCGCAACCGGTACCACAGAACCATGACAGCTGATACAGAACCATTACAGCTGGTCAGGTCAACCAAGACTATAAAAGACTCATAATTCTTCATTCAGATGCTCCTACTTAAGGGCTTCTATGTGGCCTTTCCCGCTTTTTAAAGTAATGAACCAATTCTCTCTACGAGTTGAATTCAAATCGACATTAAGAGGCAAGAAACGCAAGATTTCAATTCCTGCAAGAATTAGTCTCTTCAGAAACCAGAATTCACCTCTAAATCACCAATCAGTCTTGAACAAGAATCCACAAAGCCAGTGGTCATTAAGTCTTTAGAAGGACTGATTGAAAAGAGAAAATTTCAGGTGGCAGGTAATGATAATCAACTTAGGGACTAATTAAGCACGGAGGATTAATCGATAAACCTAATTATTGGTTTGGACGAAGTAGGCGCTTTAGCCAGAATGTACCCCGAACCTCTCGCTCTCAACAGCTCTCCTCAGAGCACTCGTTCTAATCTCTTTATCACACTTCTGTATCCTCTTCATGTCTTTCTCACACTTCTATATCCTCCTTATGTCTTAACCACTCCACTGTATCCTCTTCATGTCTTTACCACACTTCTGTATCGTTCTCGTGTCCGCATTTCACTTCTGTTGTCTCCTCATTTCTTCACCACAATTCTAAATGCGTCTCCTTACCTCCTTTCTTTATCATATATCTTTACTTTGTTCTCCGTAGCTTTGTTGCTCCCTCGTTACACCCACTTTATTAATCAAATCACCTCCTCCCTCGGCTTCCTCCCCGTCAATATCTCTGATACATAATGATTCACTCTGTTTTCCTTGTCATTTGTGACTTTCCACGTTGCTTCCTCCGTCATCAAACTCCTCCTGTTTCTTTTTCTCTCTTTCTTCATTGGTTTACCATTTGTCGCTATTCCACCATTCCAAATATTTTCTATTCAAGACGTCTCTGAATTTTCTGACACAAGGCATCACGTAATCTCCTCGACGAGCCTTCATCTCCTCTCCACTCACTCGCTTTTTAAGATATCACTTTATTTTTCCCTCACTCCCGGCATCGAGTGGTCACTTTTACCACCAGAAGAGGAAAAAAAATCCTCCGTGTCAAAGATAATCTTGCGTGCCCCAGAAACCTCTCTTTGGCTACAGCTTGATAAATATATATATATATATATACCTGGATCCTTTTCAGTGTTTATGTTCCAGCTTCTCCATGATGCCTCCAGATTAGTCTTCTGTTACTGATGAAAAGATTTCAATTGCTCAACCCAATCACATTTCTTTTTTCCTTAATGTCATCTAATTACAATTATGCTTTGACAGGTTTCCATATCTTCCGTTGAGGTCCTGTCTCTCTCTCTCTCTCTCTCTCACCTTACTAAACCCCTCTCTTTCCTATATCAAAATTTCTTCTAATTTTTCTAATTTGTGCTTCTGTTCAGCGGAACTTTGCTTTAAGAAAACCTAATCAATCTGCCTTAGTGTTATCCAGTATTGTCTTTATCTCTCCCATAACACGCTTGATGTCTCACTACCGTCTCTCATCTATCTCCCCACGTCTCTCCCTCCGAACTCCCCGGTTCGTATCCGACCCAAACCTCATCTGGCTGGCGTTTTCCAAGCTGCGGTTCAATCATCTCCACTCCCAGATACGCCAGCCTTCCCCTGTTATCGGGACAGCTTCCTCCACCCCCACCCCCCCTTTCCTGTTTCATTTTGGATCGTCCAGCGGCTCTGTTGTTTCTCGTTGCTGTTCCACTTTCTAACTATCCATCTTTGTTGTTTCCCCCTCTTCCTCTCTCTCTCTTTATCCCTTAGTTTGATTACCTGACGTCTTTTACTCTTTAATGCCTCCTTTGTTCTCTCTCTCTCTCTCTCTCTCTCTCTCTCTCTCTCTCCCATCTGTCTATCCCCCCCCCCACCCCATGCCTCTGAGCTGGATTTCCCATACACCCACTGAACAACCTCTTCTCCTTTTCGACTCCACACACCCTCTCCCTCCTCCACAACGGCCTCCCTCAGCTAACCTCCACCACCACCACCACCACCACCGCCATTACCCTTGTCTTCCCCCGACTTAATTATAACGAGCGAACTTCTACCACACCACAAAGTGACGTATCGCTTCTGCTCTTTCTTCTTATTTCAGTCTCTCTCTCTCTCTCTCTCTCTCTCTCTCTCTCTCTCTCTCTCTTCGTCTTCATCCATAAAAAAAGTAGGGAGACTGCATCAGCCTGCAAGGGAACCTAGACATGCTACAAAATTTGGTCTGACCAACGGTTGATTGAATTCAGCCCAAGCAGAAGGATAACTGATAACGATAGAATTCAATAAAAGATCTTAATACGGATATTATGCGGCAGGATACAAGCAAGCTGTAGGAGTGTGTTTGTGTGTGAGAGAGAGAGCAGACATTGCCCATTACCTAACCTACCGCAGGATTCACATCCTAGGAGAAATACAAAGGAATCGTATCGTCCATTGCGAAAATATAAATCACATTCAATTTCATGGATGTACGTAAATATTAAATAAACTGTTCGTGTCGCAAATTAAGGCAATATTAGCATCTGCTCTTCAAGTTTTATCAACTTATTTCAAGTCGCATATGAAACTAATAGAGAAGGTCTAAAGGAAAGCATAAAAGATGTAACCAGAATCAAATAAAGCTACATTGCAGTGTGAGGTTAGGAGCCATAGTTCGTCCACCAAGGAAGAGAGAAGGGTAAGGGGTAATTTGGTAACAAAGTTTGAGATTTTAGATCGATTGATCTTGAGAATAGATAATTTTTTGAATGATGCAGAGACATATTAACCAGAGGTTATTATATAAAACTGAGTAAGAAAGTTGCTAGAAATATTGTACGGAAAAATCTCCTTACCAGAAATGTAGGGTAAATACAGTAAAAATATACATCCAGAAAAATGATAACGGAACTTCGGATTACTCTATGATTAGTCTGAATGTAATGAGTTCTTAATTTGATGAGAAATGGCTCAGTAAGATGAATATGAAAACACACGTATGAATAAGAAACACATAAAAAAACTAGTAACATATCAAAAGAATGGTTGATGAAAAACAAAACGTTCGCGTTATACCATAATGGAACAAGAGAGGCAACAAGTTTCCCTTAAGCCAAACTTTGTTCTGTAACTACTTCCCAATCCCTACCCCAGGGCTCCCTTAGGGAGTGAGGGTGAAGTGCATCCATTACCCACATTTCTTCTTTTAAACTCCAACAACTAGATACGTACTTCTTTCCCTCTCGCCTAAAGTTCCGACAATTTGGAGTTTGTGGAAACTCATTTACGGACGGCTGGACACCTTTAATCTTTCTGTTGTTCCGATGTTAGTCTTTAATCCTGACCTCATAGGATCAAGAGGCTATCAGTTATTTACCCCTTTCGGTTCTTGCGGCAAATGGGATTGAAGTCAACGTGACTACCTCGTCTTCTTCAGTGTGAGATGGGCAGATGGAGCATCAGGGATGTGTTATGTTGGTGATTGGTAGATAGTGATTGGCTGTCCTGTCTGTGTTGTTACTCGCGGTAACACTTGGGGAGGGAGAGAGGGAGAGAGGGAGAGAGAGAGAGAAGAAGAAAGGAAACTATCCCCAATTACACATCATTAATCACAAACAACCCTGGCAATTCAGCCACTATCCGGACATGATACTCTGCGCAAAATGATTAAAGAAAAAAAGAAAAAAGCTATTCATTTTCTACCTTATGGGCAAATTTTCTCCCATTTCATTTTCAAATCGCAGCCTAGTACCCAATAAGGACCGGGTCTAGCTCCCCATAGGGGAGGGTCTATCTCCCCATTAGGGAGAATCTAGCTCCCCATAGGGGAGAATAATCTTGATATACGGTCCTGCTATTCTTTTCCCTGCAGGAAGGAGACATGTAATTGCCTCAGACATCATAGGAATCCCAGCTTTAAATCGCCCTCTTTGTTCTTTCTTGTGGTAAACAGATTAAATTCTAGACGTCTTAATTTGTTGCCTTAGGCCCTGTATAGTGTATGGGAGTGTATGGGATTGGTATAATGTATAGTGTGTGGGTGTGTATGGAAGTGGTGTACTGTTCAGAGTATGGAAGCGATTGGGAGTGTATTGGAGATTATGGGATTAGCTTATTGTGCATTGTATGGGAGAGTGTGGGAGTGTATGGGGAGTGTATGAGAGTGGTGCGTTGTGCAGTGTATGGCAGAGTGTGCTATACATTGAGGCGTGTTGGTTGTCGTCCTCCACACACTCTCCTGTGATCCGTCCTTATGTGTGTTGTTACGGGGCCCGATTTTCTGGAACGCATTTAAAATTTAATCTTCAATCCAGGAATCTCTGTTGTTTTTCTCAGAATATGTAAATGATGATGGTGCTTTTGTGGCTTTGAGTTTTTTTGTTTTTTAGAATATAAAAGAAAGGAGATTTTGTTCTTAATCTATATTCTCTTTTCTTTCTTCATTTTTTTCTACCATTAGCTGAGATAGCAACTGGAATATTCCTTAGAAGGTAAAAGTTTTGATAACGAGGGAATTGCTATTGTAGCTTCCTTCCTTCCTTCTTTCCTTCTCTCCTTCCTTCCTTCCTCCCTTCTTTCTTTCCTTCCTTTCTTCCTTCCTTCTTTGCTTCCTTCCTTCCTCCCTTCTTTGCTTCCTTCCTTCCTTCTTTTCTTCCTTCCTTCCTCCCTTCTTTCCTTCCTTCCTTCCTTCCTTTCTTCCTTCTTTCCTTCCTTCCTTCCTTCTTTCCTTCCTTCCTTCTTTCCTTCCATCCTTCCTTCCTTCCTTCCTCGTACAGCGATCGCTGTGGATTCTTCTTTCATTCTTTCGTCTTCTCTTCAGGGAAGAGTCATTGTCTGCGGACACTCGAGCGGTTCACAGTAATCCCTCTCGTAATCTCATCTTCCCTCTCTTAACACCCGACTCTTTCTTTACCTTTCAATTAACATTATCATAATTCAACAGAAAAGAAGAAAATCTTTATTCCTTTCATACACAACGGCAGAAACGAGGATCGCACAATAAACTGTTTCATCAAAATAAACATTATTCCGGTCTGTTTATTTTTTTGAGGGGGAAATCTTCGTCAGGGTTTGCCTTCCTCGAGTCAGGGCCCTGGAGGGACCCTAGTAGCCTCCTCCCTCACGTCTGACCCTGACCTATGAAAACACGCAGGTCATCAGTTCCTGGAGAGAGAGAGAGAGAGAGAGAGAGGGAGAGGCTCTCACAACCGACCTCTCCCTCCCCTCCCTCCCTCCGGCAGCCTCTCACATGTCGCGTCAGCAGCTTTAAGCCTCTACAGTATGGATCTGAATGGGAACTATGCCTCCTTCAGCGGAAGTTGATTTAGAGAGTGAGCGTGGGAGGAGGAGGAGGAGTGGGAGGGTGGGTGGTGAAGAGAGAGAGAGAGAGAGAGGGAGAGAGAGAGAGAGAGAGAGAGAGAGAGAGAGAGGACGAATGGCTTTAAACTTGCGCCTGGACTCACGGAGTGGGTAAAAGCCAAGCCCTCCCTCCCTCATGCATTGTGTCTCTTGTAATTACCGGCTCTTTCCATTGGCCACGGACTTGTTTACTTACTTCTCGGCCCCACCTAGTGTCCCCCCCCCCTCCTCTCTCTCTCTCTCTCTCTCTCTCTCTCATATTAGAGCCATGGCTGCATCAGGATCCTTCTCCTGTATGGAGTTCCTCCTCCCCTTTTCCAGAACCGTAACACCTTCCTTCTGTACAGCACAGAGCGCGACCAAACAACAACACGTCAGAATGAGACTCCCTGATGTATGGCATAATGTCTCGGGTCCTTAACAATACGCAGAGAACTCTATTGTTCGACGCTTTTAGATATGAAGGGCTCTAGAGTTTTGATTAACGTAGAAATAGATTAAAACTATGGTGGGAATAAAAATTATTTATAGTGTCTATGTAAAGACCAGAAAGTGAGATAGACAAATCTATCATTTCCATAGAATGTACAGTGTTGACGTCTAACGTGGAGTCTAAAGTACAGATATGAACTCCCAACCGGGTCACACCTCCGACTGAAGCGGCGCGCCACGCTTGCGGGCCTTATATACCTCTTTGGCATCTAGATGACGCCATTATTACGTCACTAATGACGTAATCAGGGAGGTGGGCTTGAGAGATAGGGTACGGAGGGTCCTGGAGCGGTGGCGATAATGGTTTTGCGGCACCTGGAGGAAGGTTCTTCATCTGATTTCTGGTAGAGTAAATATAGCAGGCAGGTGGCTATAAGTAGCCTGGAGAAATCAGATTGGAAAATGGCTGGCTATAAGTAGCCTGGAGAAGGAGAATATAGCGGATTGCTGGCTATAAGTAGCCTAGAGAAGTCAGACTAGAGTATACCTGGTCTTAAGTAGCCAGGAGAAGTACAGCATGGCGGGTTGCTGGCAATAAGTAGCCTATAACTAATCGTTAAGTAAAGGTCTGAGAAAACCAGTGTTTTCTTTGCAATAAACGTTCATAAAAGTAATAAAACAAAGCATTAATATTATGAGCGTCTATACTCTTACTTTTCTTTTTTCGAAACTCATGAATTTAGAAGAGATCATAGATTTAACATCTAAGTAAATTTAAACCATACGGGTTCTGTTCTAATTTTGTCATATGAGAGATATAATCTCTTAAGTTAAATGATTAAAGATTATCTTAAATTGAATACATATAGATAGATTAATCATCAATGAACGCCACTGTTCTTACTTTAGATAGCAAGGTCGTATTTCTGTTGCGAGATTATCAAAAGGGTTACTGAGCACAAAAATTAAGAGAAGTAAGATTTCTTTTTACATCGGAACCTAATCAAACTAGATTCAAGAAAGCTGATGAGCTTTCACTGGGCAAGTGTTGTGGACTATGGCAGGAGGGGCAAGGCAGATCTCCAACACTTCACATACGTATCTCTGGGAAGAGACCTCCCCTAAGCACCCGGTTCTCACGGCTTTCTTACGTTTTGGATTTATTCAGCCGGCTCCCGTGGCAGTCTTATATATTTTCAGCTTATTCAACCGGCTTTATCGTATATTGGATTTATTCGACTCTTCTCACGGCTCTCTTATATTTGAGGTTTATTCTGCCGGGTTTATCGGTTCTCATGTATTTTAGATTTACCCCTTGAAATTCCCCTTATCTTAAACCATCCCGTCGCTTAACCATGCCTTCCCTTAACCATTCCTTCCCTTAACCATCCATTTCCCTTAACCATTCCATTCCTTTAATGTCCCCTTTCCTTAAAAACCCTCTTCCCTTAACAATAACTTTCTGTTAACCACCTCGTTCCTTTAACCACTCTCTTCCCTATCCATCTCCCCTTAATCATCCCCTTTTCCTTAATTTCCCTCGTAACCTTTCACTTTCTTCCCCATCTCCTTCCCTTAACTTTCCCCTCTACCCATTTCTTTCCCTTGAAGACATCCCAAATCACCCTCACCACCCTCACCACCACCACGAATTACCTCCTTCAATCGTTCCCCCTCAAACTACACCAATATTCCCTCTTTCCCCATAATCCCAATCCCTCAATTTCCCCATAAATTCTTACCCTCCCCTCCCTCATCCCCTTCCCCCTCAACCGTAAGAGGTGCCCGGCATCTTGCTTGGGGGTCTCAAAAATGGAATCTTAACGTCTGGCCAACTGGGTAAAGTGGCCATTTCCTCTCACCAGAATCCTCCTCCCGAGGGTGAATTTGCCACAGTTCCTCACAGTTCCCATGACCTGGTACGCCACACACACACACCCCCCCCCGGCCAGGATATTACCTTATGGGAGAGAGAGAGAGAGAGAGAGAGAGAGAGAGAGAGAGAGAGAGACAGAAAGAGAGAGAGAGAGATCCTCCTAGCTAAGCAATAGTTCCACAGATTCATGTTTTGCGAAGGATTTCACGCCTCGATCCTTCCAACCCCCTGGCCACGACGCTAGGACCCTTGGTACGATGGCCATGCCATGCCAGGGTCGTACGTTCATGCTCAAGGGTCGTGATATCGTGCGCAGAGGGTCGTAACGACGGACTCAATGGATTATATTGTCGCGCTCAAGGGCAGTAACATGGTGTGTAAAGGGTCGACCAGTAGTAGTCCAGCGTCATTCTAAGATAGTCGTACCATCGTGCTCAGAAGTCGTACTATCATCATCAAGGGGGTCGTACCGTCGTCTTCAAAAGTTATACCATCATACTCAAGGGTCGTACCGTCGTGCTCAAGCAAGTTAAGAAACTTCTCCCACGTAAAACTTCCCGAATCGGCGCCACATTCCCTCCTTCAGTACGCTCTTTATTTTCCTCAATATTCGGCCGACCTCATCTTCCAGGGGAGGGGTGCAGATGCAGCCCGTCCCGCCATCGCATAACTCCTACAGAAGGCAAGATAATAATGCCAGTTGCTCCTGGCCAGAATCATGTGGTGATTCAGGTAAACGAGTCTCATGGACCTTAATAATTATCAAATATAAATCTTTCCTCGCCACAAGAAGCCAAGACACGATATCTCGTCTCATCTAAGAGGCCCCCTAACGTTTGTTGATATCTTGAAAAGTAACTAATTAGAAGATAAGATAGCGAGACCTACATGAAATCATAGAATGCAAAAATTAACGAATATGATACTCTAAGAAAGTAATACATCCTTATAGAGAGGAATTTACTATGCTTTTAGAGACAGAAACTATAGAAAGCCGATGGGAAAGACCCTTATAAGAATCAAACGACAGACTCTCAATCTATTTAAATCTAGACTCCATTCACTAATATTGGGTCACATTAGGGATTGAAGAAAATAGGATCTAGGGTTCAGCTTTGCTGGTATGACGTCTTAGTCCATCATTATGCATTCAAATATTACAGATGTTTAATATTCCCTTTCCTCTCTCAACCAGGGGGGCTGAACGTCTTAAATCGAGCCAGCAATATACCCAAACTGCATAAGTTTCCCCCTCATAAATCTTGTAAGCTCATCCAATATGCCTGTTGAAGAGAGATGGTACACACACACACACACACACACACACACACACACGCGTTCACACACACACAAACACACACACACACACACACACACACACACACACACACACTCACACACACACACACACCAGCGCTACCTCCCGCTCACTAACTGTCTCTCCGAACCGTTCCCACCTAGATATATAGCCTCGTAACGGAGTAACTGTCTTGAGGTGTAGCAACACGTCTTGTGACCGTAAGATATATGTAGCCAAGTGGTTATTGACTGTCGGATGTATGTGTCTATGTGGTGACTGACTGTGGGCATACAAATAACGTGTATGGTGAGTGTTAGATGCAGAGTGAGGATTTTACTAAGGTATTCTTACATAACTACCTATCCAGAGATTGTCTGCCACCTAAGTGTGTATATTCAGACTGTTTAATACATACTTATGTCCAGTGATTATCTGAAGCATTGATACATATCCTGAGGCTATGTGATACGTAGATACTTATCCAGAGGCTTTCTGATACATAATTACGCATCCAACGAACCGACTGATACAGGACTGAGTATCCACAGATTGTTTGATTCATCTATGTATCCTGTGACTCAGGTACGAAATCATGTATCCTTTGACTGTCATATGCACAGACAGTTAACCAGTATGCATCCATACACACAGCAAAGTAATTTGTAGAAAATAGATACTCCCAGTGTAGCAGCAGATATGAAATACATAATACAGACTGATGCACAGTCTGTCAAGATACAAAGAATAGCTGAATTATAGAAAACAAAAGAGATGAATAAAAAAGAATTGATACTGAAATGTGGAATAGAATACAAAACATACACACACAGGACGAAATACAATATGAAAAAATACAAAGAATACTTTGTTATAAAACGCAGAAGAAAATCAAAATTTGACCAAAGAATCACAATTTACGATAAATCAGACGATGCAATTGGCAGTGCAGTGAGTGTTGCAGAATACTTTCAGCAACGGACTAGAGAGGGAGATGTACATTCCAAAATGCAGAAAGCAATGCTGGCCCCACGAGTGTGAGACTTCCTCCCCCTAAAGGACAAATAGCAACTTCACGTACGCACTAATAACTTGAGTTATCAGACAGCGAAAGTAGACGACACACAGAGGCTGAAAGAGTCGTGTGTCAATACGTTGTCTGTCTTTGACCTAAACTAAAACATAAATGGATGTAGTGGAGATACAAGATATCATGGACTGTTAATGAGATGGGGCCCCACGAGTGTAGAACTCCCTCCCATTGCTCTCCAAATAGGTTATTACAGATACCTACATAAACACATACATATATAAATACACTCATGTATGATGCTCCGCATATACATAAACCTAAACACAACATAGAGAGAGAGAGAGAGAGAGAGAGAGAGAGAGAGAGAGAGAGAGAGAGAGAGAGAGAGAGAAACTAGAATAACACTTCCATCAGAAGAGAACTGGAAAGACATTAGACTTTAGGGGTATACGGAATATACCCAGACATACACACAACACAACCACAGCAATGAATGTTCATGAAAATGAGAGACAAACTGAGTGTAGCACTACACAGGACTGAGCTGAAATCTTGCTGTATACCGGTGCTTCATCGTGTGTGTGTGTGTGTGTGTGTGTGTGTGTGGAGCCCTGTGTAGTAAGGATAAACATCTACAATGGTGGGCTTGTGTGCATGTTTCCTCCGAGGGAATTCATTTTCCTGCTTGTCTGTTTATGAGGCAACGGCTGTCCGGATTTCCAGGGGACAATATGTAGATGAAGTTTACAGAATATGTAATCTGCGGGAGAAGAATGGGGGCAACGAATATTCAGAATTCTTGCGTCTTTGGATCGTGAATCACATATTCATAAGATCAAACAAACAGATCTAGGGCATTTCCATCATTGTTCATTACAAGCACACTTGTTTATATGGTACAGCAGGTGTCAGTGTTTGCTGTAGTGGTAAGCTGTATATGGCCATATGAACTATACTGATGGTGTTACCGGAGTACGCCTGCTTGTTGTAACTACGTTAGCAAAAAGTCACCTTCGGTGAGGTTATATTGTCATAGTGCAATCTTGCTTAAGAACACAAACATTATACCAGTCAGTTCACATAAGTATACTTCCACATTTATGCCCGACAACCGTGAGTCCTTGATAAAGCAAATATATATCCTAAGACTTCATATCTCAAAGAGCTTATCTTTCTGGCGCTTAAGCTGAGAAAGTACAAAGCATTTTCATCACAAGAAAAGCTCTTCCTTCAACCACTTATGATGGCAAACATTCAATTTCTGCATTAAAGAATGTTACCTTCCAGCTTACTTCATCCTAGCACAATGCATATTTTCTCATAAAAAGAATTCTTTATTCAGCAGCTTTCGCCGAATAAGTAGCACACATTTTCCTCATATTAGGAAAGCTTTTATTTCAATAAGTTAAGCAATCGAAGTACCATTCACCTTACCTATAAGATAAACACATATCAAAAACAGCTGACTTACAAAAATGTACTTTCCCCATAAGAAAAGACTTATTTTACAGCTGATTAAGCTAACTATTTACCATGCTCTTTCCCAAATAAGATAAATCTTATCTTTCAACCAGGCTTTTAGTCTCAGTAAACCTGAGTAGGAGGTGTGGAAATAGCTTTTCTGTCTCAACAGAATATAGGGGAAAAAAAATCATGCCTTGGTTTGCAGAAAAATTTCATTTTCAATTTGCATTACCTAGACTAAGCATGAGTGTCAGCTGTGTAGACTATGAGTGTCAGCAACACACAACCATAAGTGTCAGCTGCTCGGGCTATGAGTGTCAACAACACACAGCCATGAGTATTAGCAACACAGAGCCATGAGTGTCAGCAACACAAAAATATTGAGGTTTTGTCTGACTATCCTTGCTGAAAAAGGACGCAAGAAGGAGAGAAAGAAATAGGAAGTGATAGGAGGGGACAGGAGGGAGTAGGAGGGGACAAAAGGGATAAGAGGGGACAATAGGGGATAGAAGAGGACAAGAGGGGACAAGAGAGGACAGGAGGAAGGGGTTAGGAGGGGAAGAGGGAGTAGGAGGACGGGGTTTGTCCTCCAACAGGCTGTGGGGCAGGATAGGAAGAGGGAGGTATAGATTATTGGATGATTGGATGAAACTTGAAGAGAATTATGAGTGGATGATAATGCTGCAGTGTTGGACTATACTTCATACTGATTCTTTCATATATATAGATACACACTCACACACACACACACACACACACACACACACACACAC